>CAKAOI010027154.1:0-33035 GCA_916701655.1 Sebastiscus albofasciatus
TATATACATGAATATAAAACTACTGCTCAGAAATCCATACAATAACCAGCCAGCCAAAAACACATCCAATTATGTAAATGCACCAAACGAACGCTCTCAGAGTCGGCCGGATCCGACTTTGTATAAATGATGCAAGCGACATCAAGTACAAGTAAGACATCACCATTGATTGGGCTTTCAGCAATGATAAGCAATCAGCACTTCCAGAGGGGTAAAGGGTATCTTAGATCTGTTTCCATGACAACTGTGGGTTTGAAGCAACTTTTTTTTTTTTTTTTAACCATATCGTTGTATGTCACTGTACTGTTGCTGTACTCGCCGCACCAGAGTCCCTCATCGCTGCATATAAATATGGATGGAAATAATATGACATCCTGGAAAGTGGTGGGATATCTTCATTCATGCTTTTTTTTCTCCACGTTAATATTTCTATATCTATCATTGTGTAGTTTCATATCAAAGAAAATATTATTACATCAAGCTGAAAAGACTGCAGCTACTGTAAGACGGTGGTCAAACTGACTTTACAGCACATCCCCGCTCACGCCATCTTCAAATAGTTCCCGATCACCAGAGACCGCAGAGACGGCGTTTAGGAATTCCAACAAACATTTCAGCTACTTTACCCCCCACGGTTTTCTTTCTCTCCTCCTCTCCCGTTGTCTTTTCCTCTACCTCCCTCTCTCTGTAGCTCTCGCTCCCTCTCTCTCTAACACAGTCTGTCTGTCTGCTCTATAATTATTTCCATGGTTACCATTAAGGATGTGAAGCTAAGCCTGATGTACTATGGTAGTAATCTTTTCCTCTCCTCCGCCTGTTCCCTCTGTCCTCTCCTCTCATCTGTCGCTTCTTCCTCTTGCTTCTTCTTCTTCTTCTTCTTCTTCTGCTGTGTTGATACAGTACAGTACGTGAGCCTTCTCTCACGTTCTCCATTTCCAACACTTTTCAGTTGCAACATGTGCAATCTGCTTAAAACCAACATTTCATTTGGGAGCTTATGCAGCTCCAGTACATGCACAAATTCAGAGCCATGTAATCCATATGTAAGCAAGTCAACCTGTCCCATAGGCATTAATCATATCGTGTTATACTGCTAGTAGCGGTTCTCAGTGCGCATGGTAAGACACTGCTTGTAGATCGGCAGCGAAAGGTGCATGACAAACACCCACCCTGCCGAAGTGTCTTTGAGCAAGATGCAGGGTGGCGAAGTGGAAGGATTTATTATAAGTATCTAGGATTCTGGATATAAAAGTCCCTTCATATTTTGCATGAACACAATGTGAGGTGACTGGCAGTTGGAGCACTTCCAAGGCTTAGATGGGCATGAATCATCAGTATAAATGTTGAGCAACTATGCTAGAAAATAGCTGGTTCTTTGATCAAAAGTAAAAGGCACAAAACTGTATACATAAAAAAAACTTTCGGGGAAATATGCTCATTTGCTTTCTTGCCGGGAGTTAGATAAGAAACCTCTAAAGTCACTGTAATATCTGTATGGTAAATATGAAGCTGCATCCAGCAGCCGGTTATCTTAGCTTCACATAAAGACAGGAAACGGCTCGCCGCGCCAGGCTCTGTCCAAAGGTAACAGAACCCACCTACCAGCACCTCTAAAGCTCACTAATTAACACGCTATATCTTGTTTGTTTAATACAAACAAAAAGTATAAAAATTTCTTGTTCGGGAGCAGAGACTTCCTCGGGCCTCTGCTGGTTGCCTGGCAACCTCACGATGTCGACAAGACTCCAGGAACTCAAAGAGGTTGCGTCCGAAATCCCATGACATGTTATTTAGCTCGCTAAAACAGTGTGTGAGATTTTTTGAGATTTCCAAAACCTTAGTATGAAACCAATAGTTCACAAATTGCATACTATTTTCTGTAACATCAATAACGCTTCAATTTAACTGTAAGTATAACATTTAACTTTGCTCCTGTAGGCGTAATATATATATATATTTAAAATGAATTCAGACTTTGATTCTCGCAAACCGACGTTTTGGTCACTTGAGGTTGGCACGGGTTACCATGGTTACATGTCTCTAACTGGCAAGGAGGTATTTGATCAGTATTTGAATGCTTCGTTTTTAGGTGTTTTTTTATGTACTGTATATAAGTATGTAATAATAATGTATGAATAACAAAATAACCCATGAAATAAACAAACTTCCACTGTACATTCACTAGATATTCTCAGAGCTAAACTAACTATTCTGCAGTGTGTAGTATGCGCGCATGCACGTGAGAGGTGGAGCGAGAGAGCAAGAATGAGCGCAGTGTGTGAGTGAAGGCACGCAGAGGAGCAGAGTACAGCAGAGACTCCGGCCCTGGAGACCAAAGCCACGGTCTCCCTTGTGTCTTCTGACCGCGGTCGGGAGGCTGAAGCGGGAAGAGTTAACACTGTTTTGCAAGACGGGCTTCACTAGATAGAACTTAGCGGTTTTGGTGCTTCCGTGTAGTTTGTGTTGGAACAGCGTAGCCACACGCGAGCGCGCATGGGACACCAACCCGCAATGATTTTTTATACGTGTAAGAAGTTACAAACAGTCCCTTTAACACACAGTTGGAATAATCAAAACTAAGGAGATAAACCTATAGTATTGTTAAATTATACTCTCCTGCTTTGCAACACTATTGAAAGCATACAAGCTCTGCTGAACCTGAACCTGCACTCACACCTGCAATTCAATAAAGTATATGACTATGTTCAAAGGTTTAGTATCTTGTTAACATGACTCTTTGTAGATTTGAGTCCAGTCTCTCCTGTAGAATCAGAACTGCGGGTTTGCTTGCTTCTTTCCAATGACAATTTCACACCATTTAGACCAGCGGAAATCCAGCTGTTTCCACAGCAGGACTATTTGTTCTTTTGTGTATTTAAATGGAAATATCCAAAATGACTGCATTATGAGAGACAGAGTCATTTTGTCTTGGTGAGAGATCCTTGAGGTCGACTTGCTCTTGTGTCATGTCACGAATCCCTGGTTAATACACATGTTAATGATTGCCATGATACCAAAAACTGATTTTCATTTTATCTTCTTACCTCCACAAGTCCGTAGTGGGTTAGTTGCTGCTCTGTGCACACGAGAGGACAGCAAGATTCTGCTCCAACAAAATAAGAAAATACTGGATTTACAGGATAAAAGCTGCCAGGCAGCAAAAAAAAACTAGGGTAAATTCTGCACAAATGCGCCCGGGGATGTACAGAAAACATCCAGCCTCACTCTCGCTACCGGGCGCTTTTTTCCATATAGCTTATTATTTAGTGAAGAAATATGCTTTTCTTCTGCATCATTAATTTGCTACGGCCAGTTATTGTTCAGAGGCTCCTCTTAACGTTTAGCTGAGGTGAGGGCACTCAGTCACATCAGGATGCTTCGGTAGAAAACCACGCGTTTATCATTCAAATTGACCATACTGTATGTTTCATACTCGAACACAACAGGATAATGTATCCGCAAAAGGGCTGTGTATTGGCAAGAATCTGGCAATACGTATCATGACACAGGGGTAAGGATTCAATATATTGTGATATATTGTGATACTTTTAAGCAAGGCGATATACTGAAATTCGTAAAATCAAATCTTAGGAAAACTATAGTATAAAGAACACATCAGAAATACACCATTTTAGAATAGGCAAAATAACACATTTGCACTGCATGCAAATAACAGGGAGACACGTGGGTTCCCATAGAATCCATTTTCATTCATATATCTTGAGGTCAGAGGTCAAGGGACCCCTTTGAAAATGACCATGCCAGTTTTTCCACGCCAAAATTTTGCGTAAATTTGGAGCGTTTTTTAGCCTCCTTCGCGACAAGATAGAATGACACGGTTGGTACCAATGGATTCCTTAGGTTTTATAGTTTTATAAGATGCCAATACTTTCACTAGCATTAAAACTGAGCCCACTGCAAGTCTAGAAAGATCGACTAGTGGCCGGACTCAACGGTGGGCCGTCAGATTTTTAAGAGGTTAATTAAAAATCAAGTGTGTAGAGAATCAATAAAGTATCACAGCACATAATATTGCGATGCTATCGATATTTTACACCCCTAATCCACAAACATATCAGCAGAAATTGTTAAAAAAGTATTTTTTTATCAGAGAGTAGTTAAAGGGTAAAGGCTGCAGCCTCCTCAGCAACCCTTCACAGCGTTAATGAAACTATGGCTCAAAATGCTCCTTAGACATATTCTCTAAAAGTCATCTACCAACAACCCTAACCCAACGGCCAGGGAAACCAGTGCTGTCATCACAGGTCACATGAGGTGATGGATCTCACACTGCCACTGCCCCCCTCCAAACTTGACCAAGTTCCATTAGCTCCGACTCCGGTGGAACCACGGCAGAGCAGACACCAGCTTGTGTCAGCCTCCATGTTTCAGACGGATAGATAACGGGATGTTGGGGCTGACAGCAGAGGAAGGAACCAGAAGAGTTGTAACAGGAAACACACTGTGACAGCCAGACCCCTGAAGAGCTGGAGGAGAAAATGGAAAGATGGGAGGGTGCCGGGTGTTCCGTTGTAAGAAGTGCCACAGAGAAAGTCTTGTATTTTGTGACGGGATGATGGATGGCTGAGCAAGGACGACAGGACTAGACATGTGCACACTGCCACCTGGCTGGGCCTAATGCCAAGGCAGGATGACGCTGCCGAAGCCAGTGTGGGACGGGCTGGCATGTGAACATTGGTATTTTTTTCTTTCTAACCTTTATCAGGCCAGTAGGGACACTCAGATTGATTAGGCAGCAATCAGAGTTGGACAGTATTTGTTACAAATAACATCACAAACAGAATCACAAGAAAGCTTGAGGCAAATAAACAGAACAGTGTTTTCACTGCTCAATCCATCATGGCTGCCTAATCTCCACCACACTAGCGTTAAGGACACTTCTTGTTGCTTGTCGGTCCACCATGGTCCAGACCAGGCGGCAACCTCCGATCCTGAGAAGTGAAGCCAATGCTGAAGTGCCTTAAACGTGCATTCTTTCTAACAGCCAGCAGGGGGCGACTCCTCTGGTTGCAAACAGAAGTCTGATTGTAATGAAGTCTATGAGAAAATGAGCCTACTTCTCTCTTGAGTTATTACCTCAGTAAACATTGTAAACATGAGTTTATGATCTCAATCTCTAGTTTCAAGTCTTCCTCAATACAGCATGATGTTCATTTAGTAAATTATGGTCCCATTTAGAGTCAAATAGACCATAAAGCAGTGGATGCTTTAGGGTGTGGCTACCTTGTGATTGACAGGTCGCTACTAGACTTGTCGCAGTAGTCGGTGTTATCGGTGTTACACGGTGGTCGGGCACACACCGATTACATTACGTACCCACCACCCCCACCGTTTTGGCATATCAGCGCCATGTTATCAAAACAAAGTCGGACGACGGACACTTGAAACTGACAGTGAATGCATCTTCTCCATACGGAGTCTCAGCTCAGAGTAGCAAAAAAGCAAAAGCGCCTATTTGGCAATATTTCAGATTTAAACCCAATGCTATAAAGGAACCATAACTTTAATGAGGCCATCGCTGTGCGGAGGACGGAGCGGTCACAGCCAGTGTGCGCGGCGGAGCGGCGCAGGGTGGGTGGAAACCTGCTGCCCCGCAGTGAAAGCTACACCGGAGAGGCCAGACAAACTCTTCAAAACGGTAGTCCACAAATCAAACCAGATGATGTCACGGTGACTACATGCACTTCTTATATACAGTCTTTGATCCAGACTGAAGTATCTCAACCACTATTGGGTAGGCAGCTGTGAAATTTAGTACAGACATTCATGGTTTTCAGAGGAGAGGATGAAGCCTACTGACATTACCTCTAGCGCCACCAGCAGGTTGACATTCTTGGCTTCTACTGATATATTTCAACTGCTGTAAACTGATTGCCACAAAATCTGGTACGGATATCCGTCATTTATGACCAAATATCTGGTCCAAAATGCTGGCATTTCTGGACCGGTTTTAGCCATCCTCAGGATCACATCAACAACCGTCACTGTTTTTCATTATTTAGCCCTGAATTTCATATTTTTCCTCTGCCTCTCTGCAGATTCAAATCAGAGCATTTCCAAATAAAAGCCCACATTTTTAACCTTTAAAATACTGCCACCTGCCAATGGTGCATCGACCACCCACACAATCACATCTCTGCAGCCCTTGTTTTCTGCCATCCAGTTATTGCAAAGTCATTTGTGAATCATGAAAGCCTCGCCAACTACTGCGGCGCCAGGATATGTGGAAGGATTTGAAGAGGTGACTATCGGATCCAACAGAGCCAAGTCGATCGTCAGGTACGTCCTTGTGGGAAGCAATCTTCCCAAGTTGTAATGGAGAGAACAATCTTTTCAAGCAAGTGATGTAATTCTGCACTCTGACATGGACGGTTGAGTAGACATCATCAATTCAGTGACAAGGCTGTGCAGTTTGGATGTTATGTGCTGCTTTCACAATAAACCTTGGTCAAGTCACCCTTAATGCATCCCTGGCTGACTGTTATCCATATATATTGCATTGTTAGATATGAAGTCAAAGAGTTCATGGAGGACACAAGGATGTATTTTGAGAAAAAGCAGTAAAAGCTGACATTGTCCTGAGTGCGACAAACTCTTATTTCCGATCACTGAGCCAAGCAGAGAACGAATAGGAAGACTAACAGTTTCTTTGCATCACATCAAAATTTAATATAAAGGGGACATATCATGAAAAATTCACATTTTCAGAGCTTGTACACATACATTTGAGTATCTGGAGTGCCTACTAACTCACAAACAGTGAAATAAGATAGATCAGTAAACATGTGATTCAACAAACCATTCAGATTTGGCTTCCCTTCCTAAGTCACATGCAGGCTCATTAGATCAGTGGTTCCCAACCCCTTTTCTATCATTTTGTAAACTGACTGACCCCTGACTAAGTGACATACGCTCACTGGCCACTTTATTAGGTACACCTTGCTAGTACCGTGTGGTCTTCTGCTGCTGTAGCCCATCTGCTTCAAGGTTGGACGTGTTGTGCGTTCAGAGATGGTATTCTGCATACCTTGGTTGTAACGAGTGGTTATTTGAGTTACTGTTGCCTTTCTATCATTTCCCACCACTCTGCCCATTCTCCTCTGACCTCTGACATCAACAAGGCATTTCCGTCCACACAACCGTCGCTTGCTGGATCTGTTCTCTCGTTGGGACCATTCTCTGTAAACCCTAGAGATGGTTGTGGTGAAAATCCCAGTAGATCAGCAGGTTAATACTCAGACCAGCCCGTCTGGCACCAACAACCATGTCACGTTCAGTCACTTAAATCCCCTTTCTTCCCCATTCTGATGCTCGGTTTGAACTTCAGCAAGTCGTCTTCACCACGTCTAGATGACGTAATGCATTGAGTTGCTGCCATGTGATTGGCTGATTAGCTATTTGTGTTAACAAGCAATTGAACAGGTGTGCCTAATAAAGTGGCCGGTGAGTGTATTTTATGGATATTTCATATTATATTCAATTTATAACAATAACAGTACAGACCAACTGATAAACCATACAATTAACCCAAATAGTGAATGCAATAGCTGCAGGAAGTTTGTGTAAAATGAGCGATTTGGATGAATTTTGAGCAGATTATTTCCAGTGATTGTTGATTCAGAGATGAGTTGTCCTGTTATTTTTATACAATTCTCTGTATTGTGTATTTTTTGTTTAATTTTCAACAATCATTCATACTTAATAGGCTTCTTTATTGACAAATTCAGTGTTTTTCTTCTCCCTGGTGATTATTCCATTAGCTCTTTGGTTGTTTTAACTGCGTACTTGTCTAATACAGGATGAGGCTGTTTAGCAGAGAGGGAAGGCTCTGTGAATATAACTTGTGTTCAGGTCTTCGCCGTTATCGCCCTTAACCTGTGAGATTTGTTTTAAATCTATATTTTTAACAACAAACCAGACATAAAAAATAACAATTTAATTTAGTTTTCTTTACAGAAATGAATGAAATGCTGAGATATGGGCCAATTATATAATTTTTTAAAAAGCTGTCTTACACCCCTTAAAATCATGAAGGCCTCGCGACCCCCGGTGAAGCTTTGGCGACCCCTAGGAGGGATCGGGACCCTCAGGTTGGAAACCGGTGCATTAGAATATATCGCCCACAGCTTGAGAACTACCTTTGCAAAGATGCACCATATTTTTCTTACGAGCCAATCAGAGCAGACTAGGTGTTTTTCAGGAGGGGGTCTTAAAGAGACAGGCGCTAAAACGGAGCGTTTCACACAGAGGCTGAATACAGGTATATTCAGAAAAAATAATACGTTTTTGAACATTTAAGCATGTAAACATGTTCTAGTAGAAACCTAAAATAAAAGTATGAACCTGAAAATGAGCATGATATGTCCCCTTTAAGTCCATTGTTCAGTAGGCAAACAGAAAAGTCAGGCACATGACATCAACCACACAGTGGATTTTAAAGTGTAAGGACACTGAGATCCGTATGAAGATTGTTCTCTCCAAGAGAGAACTTGCAAAGAATGTTAATCATGAGGTGTGAAGCACAAACAAGACATTCTTGGATTTGATATTTCCTAAAGATACACACACACACATAACGTCTGAGCACTGACATATGTTAAACCTGCACGGCAACATGAACATATTGCTGGCTTTGTCACATCCACCTACACGCGTATACGTACTGGAGAAAGAACTACTTGTAGTAGGAACACTGTGCTGTACGCATACCGCACAAGACATGGCTCAGAGTTTCACTGACGCCACAACTCTGCCAGGTAAGAAAACAAACACATAAACAGGTGACGCATAATGAAATATATTTCATATCGGGCAGGTACATGTGGCTGACATACCAGAAGCAAATGTGCTTGTAGAAATGAGCACTAAACTTGGGTTTCTGTGTCGAGGAGTGAGGCTGTGCAAACACACACACACAGCCACATCTTACTCCAGGCTGAAGAAGACTGTGTGCATCAGCATAGAACAGCACAGAGCCTTGAGGTGACAGCGAGACACAGAGCTGGTGTTGGCCTGACAACACCGTCCTCCTCTCTCCCTCTCTTACTTTCTGTCTCACACAATCGTCACTCTCTCTCTCTCTTAATTCCTTCTTTTCTTCTTCCTCTAGCTCCTCCCTCCCTCTTTCCACCCCCTGTCTCTTTCTCCCCGAGCTGCATTACACTGCTGTGCGCAGATATTCAATTAAAAGCCTGTTGAGTGCAAACTGAAAAGCCTAATGGAACCACACACACACACACACACACACACACACACACACACACACACACACACACACACACACACACACACACACACACACACACACACACACACACCACCAGGGAAGAGAGTGAAAGGGAGATGCAGACTAATATCACACGCCAGTAGGTGCAAAGGGATGGGGAGATCTTGAGATATTTGTCATTTAGATACAATTGGATTTATGCGGGAACTGTCCATGGCTGCAGATCTTATCGAGCTCACTCCACGGAGTTTTCTTATTTCTAATTTGTTCTATGGTGAACACAAAGAACGGCACTTACAAAAGGACTTTAATTTGTCTCTCAGATGAATTCTCTGTGATAAATTGACACATGCTGTTGGGGAAATTTGACGTGTATTATATCCTTTGAGGAATTGGTGATGAATTCAAAGAACACCCTTCTTTCAAAATCTGGAGGCAAGTTTGAGATCATACTGTATTTATCTCATTAATTCACCGTAGGATGCATGACTTTGTTTTTTCCCCAACAATCTGTAGAAAATAAAAAGGCGCAGATCCTTCTTTAATAGTGCCTACTCCTCGAAACAAGCTTGCAGATACGATCTCAGTATCAAGGTCTAAGGACACCTTTCTCAGCACAGCCAACAGCCTCCCTTATCTACCGTACTGGAGATGTTTTTCTCTGCTTTGGAATCAGTGTTTGTCTTATTTCTCTGGCCGGCTGCCCTGGTATTGACCCACAGTCGGCCCGGTCATTATGCAGAGTTAGAGTAGGCAACTGTCTTTATGGCGGCGAAAGCCAGGTGTTACCTAGCAGCTGCCTCCTTTTTGATCTCAGAGACTTTGGTAAAAAAAACGTCACAGGGATCGCTTCGTTCACAAAAGCCCATGGTGGCTAGTTTGAATGTCCTACCAGCGGCATTTTCTGTTTTCTAAAAGGTGCGATACACTAGGAGTGAGTATTGGCAAGAATCTGGCGATGCGATACATATCACGATACGATAGGGGTTACGATTCAATATACTGTGGTACTGTAAGCAAGCCGATATATTGTGATTTTCCAAAATCTAATTTTAGGAAAACTATCGTAGCATAAAGAATAATGCATAAATGCATAAAATCTGAGTAAAAAAAGAATCAACTCACTTCACACTGTATTTGCTTCATTTGAGTCTATGCAGAGGTAGAAGGAAGTTATCACTTTTATTGTTGTAGTCTGAGGAATATGACGTCATTCCGTATCCATCAACCAAAACAACCCGCAGCCGGCTGGAACGTGAAAGTACAAAACGGCGAAGGGTCAGCGTGGATACAACCTGAACCCTCACATGTTAAATCCAAAGTGGTAAACGCTACACATCCAGTAAAGGATGGAAACACTTTGGGTTTTACACATTGTCAGAAAAAGCAGAGCTAGACATCACGGCTAAAGCTGCATGCTAACTCTGTCATGGACAGGAAACGTTGTCATATTGCAGAAACGTGAGGTCAAGCCGGACGTCACTCTCATCCACTCGGTCAAGTCAGTTGACGCTACGACTGTAGAGCACCCAGATACTGACATTTATGTTAACTGCATTCAAACGGCCCGATGGAGCTGACCATGGATGTATAAAGAGAACGGAGCTGACGGGAGAGCTAGAGACGGATTTGGTGAAGTTAGCAAAAGTATACATGTGTGACTACGTCTGGTTTTCAAAATAATGTGATAACAAAGGGAACTGTATATACTATTATATATATATGGAAATAAGATTGATTGGATTATTTTCACCAGAAGTATAAAACATTACATGTCCCTTATAAATTATAAAGAAAATACCACCAATCTGTGAGAGAAATGTCTTTATTCTTTGATTTTTGGGTTGCTTGAAAAAAATTTAATATATAATTCCTGACAATGACTGATGTATTTGATTTCAGGACATCTCTGACTACATACATGTTGAAAATCAAGCATTTTAATGTATTAATTTAGATATTTTCCAAGGTAAAAGTCCCTAAAAGTGTATGATTCAACTCTTAGCCATGGTCTTGTGTTAAAAAAATCAACACATATCGAATCGGCACTCAGGTATCATGATCATATCGAATCAGGAGGTAGGTGTATCGTCCCAGCCCTAACTGAGAGGCCACATTTCTTTGCAAATGAAATAAAGTAATGACAGAGTTCATTTCTGCATGTAAACTACTAATTAATAATCAATACAGTGTTTTTGAGCATCACAAATGTGTGCATTTTCTTACACCCCTATAATACACAACCTTTTTCTGACCCAGAATGACCAGGATTCATCTGCAGGAGTTTGATAAGGTAAATATATACAACATAGCAATTCATTGTGAATTCAAAGTGTGCACTCACAGCAAGGTGTCTGTGAGTACATAACAATGCAAGTCCACCGAAATAAATGAAAATCAGGTCGCAAAACTCTTCTCTCTTCTATTAATATTCTTCAAAATGTGTTTGGCTACATTGAGGGATATGGGAGAAAAGCATCGAGGAGCACAATGGAGAAGAGCTCTGCAACACAGTTTGGGTAGAATAGCACAAATTGTCTTTATGTGTGTGTAGTCATGCATGGCTAATCATCAGGAAGAAAAACTCTTTTCTGGAAGAAGTAAACTTTCATTTACTATGTCCAGCTGTTCCTCGCCGTCTCTGCAGGCTGCAAACATCTGTTTTGATAACGAAAAATTCATTTGAGGAGTTGATTTGCCTCCGAGGAAAATCTGAAACCCTAGCTGAGCTAATACGCGATGCAGCTTTTGCCTTAATTTCCTTTCTCTTGTCCCATTCGCTTTTTCCATTCATAAATTATCACTTCCAAATTTACTACCACCGTAGGGCATGATTTGTGATGCGACTGATTAGTGTCTCACTCTGACAGTTCATAATATTCCTCAACGGAAAACTGCCTGCCTGCATGCGACTTAGAAATTATCAAACAACTAAAGAGAGAGAGAGAAAGAAGGAATTCATTAACACCAGTTAGTTGTTAAAGCGTTGTCAGTTTTGGCCTTGCATGTTGAATTTCTCTTTCAATCACTCCGGCAAGTACAGACTCAAACTACTATTTAGCAGTTGCTGGAGGTTTTTCATTTTAAAGTTTCAATTCGACTGATAAAAATCATGACGTTGTTGTCCAAACCAGCCGCTTTAGTCAACTTAGAAACGAGAGTTATTCTGACTTTTCAGTGAACATGATCGTTTGTTAACTCATTAAAGGAACAGTAGAAGCATTTAGGGGGATCTATTGGCAGAAATGGAATATAATATTAATAAGTAGGTTTTCTGTAGTGTATAATCACCTGATAATAAGAATCGAGTTTGGGTTACCTTAGAATGAGCCGTTAATATCTACATACGGAGCCGGCCGTCATGTTTCTACGGTAGCCCAGAAGGGACAAACCAAACTCTGGTTCTAGATAGGGCTATTCACGTTTTCGATTCGTCCACTGTAGTTTTCCTAAATGCTCGGCACACAGGAAAAGTTACAGTTTGTTGCAATCTGCAACCTTTGAGTTAAAACTCTCCATAGATCAATGTTTTTGTGGTTTGAAGAAAACACGTGATGGAAGCTTGCTGTATGTCTTTAATTCATGTTAAGACTTAGTTGTTTCTCCTCATAATAATGAAATGAAAACTGCCAACCTCTATGAAGGTTATTATCGAATTCAGGCCCTACACCTTTACACTTACTTTATAATTTAAAGGCACAGTGTGTAGGATTTGGCAGCATCCAGTGAATACCCCTCGCCTCACTCCTCCCTTTCCAAGACTGCGGTAACGTGAGTCGCCGACTTTAGGAGCAACGGAAGTCAGACAGCGGCTGGCGGTACCGCGGTTTTGCACTCTGCAGCTCACGTTATCGCTGTTTCACAAGTGTGTCAGAGAACTACGGTGGTTGTCAGGTAACATAAAAACATGAAAGGCTCTCACTAGAGCCAGTGTTTGGTTTGAGCAACATGGTGGACTCCGTGAAGACGACCCGCTCCCTATGTAGATATGAAGGGCTCATTCTAAGGTAACAAAAACACAACGATTCTTAGCTTCAGGTGATTATATACTAATGAAAACATAGTTATGAATATTATATTCCTTTTCTGCCAATAGATCCCCAAAATGTTCCTTTAACAAGTTCACTGGGAGCCGCCTTGCATGTTGTATTTGTACTACAGTAAGTATTGTGCAACCACAAGCAGTAAGGTCACTGTGTCAAAGGAAAAACTGACTCTTTAAACTGAGAAAATGTAAATGGGAAACGTCTAATCTAATAAATGTAATGCCATTTAATAATAATAAATCTAATGCGTGCCACTTTGACTGAACAGTTGCTGATTAAATTTAATACCTCAAGTTAATTGAACTTGTTTTCTCTAGTTCAATTTGAAAACTCACGAGACGACTTTGAACTAATTAGTCAACTTAGGTTCAGTTGATATTTAAGGCAGCAGGGAAAGTTGAACCACCTAAAAATGTTTTAAAATGCAGCACATCTGCAGATAGGATGTGTGTGTGTGTGTGTGTGTGTGTGTGTGTGTGTGTGTGTATGTGCTTTTACTTTGAATTCCAGTAACCTCCCCCGTCATTGTCTGTCGTTTGAACAACAGCTTACTAAATTTAAAACACTCCCTCATCAGAGTCCCTCGGTGAAGCTTTGAGCCGTGCAATTATTTCATCTACATCACTTTATTGCATTGTAATTAAAACAACAAAGTTTCCTTTGGTGACAGACTGACAGAACGACGTTCAATATCAACCAGAAATTAATTAATAAAGTTAGCCCTGGCTTTCAGCTTGAGGAAATGACAGATTTTGTACATCGTCTATTAGATATATACAATCGCATCTATTTTATGTACCAACGTCTACTATCTACTAATGTTTGATCATTTAGGTAATTATTTTTCCGAACTGGAGAGTGTTTTGGAGATTGACTTCAAAAATGGCACAGTGGATTTCCCATTGATGTTCCATTAAAGTAAGAAATGGGAAAAAGAAATGACACTTAGGACAAGACACAATCTAAAACTTGGCAGACGATAATTCCACTCTCATCTTATCTCCAAACTTCTGAGCTCCTTGGCTGCGAGAACAGTCCACATTAATATCCACAGTAACACCATTTAACAGTGTCTTTCTGTCCAAGATCTGGCTTCCGACGTCTCCATTCACAAACTCTCTAAAGCGAGCGGTACTGTAACTGCTGTCGTCATGCTGATCACCTCGTCCTGGCCATGTTTCTACCGCTTCCTCAAGTCTATTTTTACTCTTTTGTCAAGGCGGATGTATTGCCAACTCACCCCGTAGCTATGTCAAGGTTGCTGCACCTTGGTTTCATTGTGCATCTCTACATCTACTTCATTGTACCGCCACAGCGCTAACATTGCAGCTTTTATCGAGCTATTCATGATTCACACCTGGGTGGCTGATGCATCACTGGGAGCTGGCAGGAAGCTAAAGGTTAGAAAAGAGCTCTCGGCTTGTATACGGAGGGTTGCTGGTTTGTTTGGAGGCCAGAGGACAGGCGTACATAAATTAAAGCTACATTTTAAAACCATCTTTTCTTGATGAGTCTCCCGTGCTTCTCTGTTTGAACCGTGTTCATGCAGGACCACATTGATCAACTGTAGACTGAAATTGATGTTCGGGCACCGTCAATTTACATCCACTAAAAGCGTTGTTTTTTGCCACTGACTGGCTCAGATTATTATAAATATCTGACAACATTATGGAAAGGACTCTACAGGGAAATAAAACGTTTTTCTTTACCTTTCCGTTTGTTACTGTGTCATGTGACTTGTTGCGAGAAGACAGTGGTGGAAACGTGAGTGAGAATAAAGAGAGGAGTGCCACGAGACAACGGTGTTGTCAGAGTTCGTTGTGTTGGAGTACAGGAAGCGTAGCTTAGTGTTATCTTAAAGATTTTCAATGTCATGGCTGAATATTTAGATGACATCCACAATGTGGAGGCGACGCAAGATTTCAGAACGAGACTTCTCCGAGCAAGACGCACAAAGAAAAACGTTTTATTTCTCAGCAGGGTCCTTTCCATAGTCTCCCGTCACAGACTAGATTTTCTAAAGCCTGAAAACAGAGCGATGAGGAGGTGCAGAAGTCTAGTTTTCTCTCAGAACACTTGAATCACAATATGCTGAAAGGTTATTATGGATTTTTTGCCCAGTGATGCCAAAAAACATACTGCCTACTGCAGCTTTAAGTGATTACATTACAGCTCTTTTAGCGGCTGGCTGCTTCAGGGTTCTCAATTTCAGTGTTGTCCACATTAGTCACTTAGACACAGAAACATGGTAAAATATGGTCCAGGATGAAAAATACTCAAGTTACCCTTTAAGTATGGGGTGTAGATAAAGTCAGTAGTGTGTGATGTGCATAAGTGGAAGATGTACGACGGCGTATTAGGGCCATTGTGGGAAATACAAATTACGGAGCCTTTGGAGGAAAAAGAAACAGAAACAAAGAAATATCCACAAATTTTTTTAATTTATGACGACAACTTTTTTCTCCTAATATTAGCCTCCTCCCCTGGCTCCGTAATATATATTTTTTTACCTACAAGGGCCCTATTATGCCGTCGTAAAGATATGGGTGCAGGAGTGGAAAAGGTGCAAAAAAGCAAAGCAAAGAACTAAAGCAACATACAGTAGCTAAACCAAACGTAGAGGAGCGAAGCTGCAGCACACGCTGCAGAGTGGAGAGTCAGCCAGAGAGAGGGCTGCCAGCTGTGACAGTCTTAAATAACCTTAATACAATTAAATGTGTTGGATTAAGCTTTTGATGAGGAACATTAGAGAGGTATTCTGATTAATGTAGAAAACAAGTTGACAGCAGTTGCCACGCAAAATGTTACTGTACGACTAATGGCTTCTGATGTTGGTAATATGCAGACTGGAGTGATATGATATAGCGTGTACACATTTCAGGCCTATTCACATACTTTTTAAGCAATGCACTTTGATCCCTCACTCATAATGAGCAAGGAAATGTGGGTAAAATGTAGGGCAGTGAATGAGACACGCTCCCACCTGCAGCTACTGTTGATGTGAGCCTGAACATAACACTTCACCCCAAATCTCTGCCTGAAGAGCTGTGAAGTGCCCAATAGTAAAAGACTGGTTGTTCTGGGCATCTGCCAGGTGTGAACGTGTGCAACTCCGTGTGAAGATGGTTGTCACTGCGCACATGCACTCAGCTAAAACTGAAAAAGAAGAAACCTGCAGTGAGAAAATGACTGCCATCTTGTCTGGAGGTGATGCTGGTGAGTGTTTGATGCTGAGTCCTGGGGGAGTCCAAACGTATTAACCAGCTGTATGAAGCTGTTTATTTCCCACAGGAATGCATGCCGATGCGCCAGATCTCCATAATGCCACCCCAGGGGAAATTGTCAAATGAGGTGATGCGGTTTGATGTGGCGTATGTGCAGGCATGACCGTCTGTCTGTCTGCGTCTGATTTGATGTATGTCTGACTGCAAGTGTCATGAAGACATTAAGGGGCCTGTGCAAAGCGGCGCACAGCGCAACCGTCATTACTAGTTTCAGACCAATGCAGTTGTCATATTCACGCCTAGCGTGGTAAGGCCAGGTTGTGTGAGTAGGGAATGTGCTTGTGGCCATCTGTGCACCCGTGGGCGTGTTGGTGGTCTGAGGTGTGGTCAGGTGCATTGCTACCTGGAGGCCTCCATCAGACAGGGTGCTTTTAGCAGCCTGGGGCGAGTTTTTGGAATCACTTTCAATGAGATTGAAACGTTTGGCGTGCTGTTTCTGCGTTGCTGAGCGTCTTGTGTTTATCCGCTCTGTGCACCTGACGTCAGGATACCTGGAGCTTTATGACGTTACCAACCGTAGTTACCACGATCTGAACAGAAAACAGCAAGAGGCAAATTAGTGCGGTAAGTTAAGTTGTTTCCATTAATTTAAACTGTACTATCAACTATTTGGGTCGCATATAGTTCATAAGGTAATGTTAGCACTCATTTGGTGGTTGCCTAGCAACATATAAAATAAAAAGATACAGCAAACTGCAAAGAACACTCTCTGTCTGATCGGGCAACAAAAAGGCAGTGCGGTGCACCTTGTGTTTAACCACCTGCAAAACGCACTCTGTCTGATCCGGGCCTGAGGCAGCAGAAAGCGATTGCACCATTGACCTGGTCTAAAGTCAATGCAATATTTTCCTGCTATTTAAAGGTTGCATTATTCAGATAGTAAGATGCGCCTACATAGATGGGTTCACAACACGCATACACTCTGTTTGTTACACACAAGTGTACAAGCAGCAGCGCTTTCGTCCTCAGTTAAACAGGTTATCGGTGTATTTGCTCACATGTAGTCAAATGGAGTTGTTGATGGGATAGAGAAGCGGGAGACGGTGGAGGCAGAGAGGCTGCTGCTCCCATAGATGGTCCGCTTGCGTGCGAAGTGGAAGCATTCAAGCAGATCCATTTCCTCAGCAGAAAAACGCTTGCTTATCCAATTTGTCGAATCCGCCATATAGCGATGCAGACGCACCTGGCTTTTAAAGGAAATGGGAGATGACAATTAATTAATTAAAGAATGGCACTTGGAGAGCGCAGACCTCCACCAAGGTGCCTGACTTTAAAAACAGATCACAGCTCACAGCTGGCGGTACCGTGAGGTGGGCGGCTTATTATCAACACGGTGTGTTACGTCGGATGCCTCTGTCATTCAGCAGCCTTGTTATGTCTGTATAACGTTACACTACGTTGTCTCTCATCCCGTCATCTACCACGTTTTTCTTTCTCACCGCGGACGGCCAGCAGCCCCGCACACACATCCACACATATATCTCTCTCTGCTCTCAGAAGGAGGCGGGGTCATGCGTCATCAACGCGTCATCAGCTACACTGCGCATGTGTTATACCCTGCGGTCTTAATGCTCAGGCTGATCAGAATCCTTAAAAATCATGGGACCGGATCGCCACCAAAATGTAATAGATTGTTCATTGTGCCACACCCCACCCCCCAAAAAATATCATTCAAATCCACTGCGGACTTTTGGAGTAATCCTACTAACAGACAGACAAACAAACAAACCAACGCCGGTGAAAACACTCCTTCCAAGGCCTTTGTCCTTAGCAGAGGTAACAAGAATTGTAATAATAACTTGCTTGGTCTGTCTACATCAACATCTGGATTTTAAGGCCAACTCTGGTTTATTATAACTTGGACCTTATTTTCAGAGTTTTGGCCATCATTTCTATCAGTTACAATAACATTGTACTCGTCAAAGTGACTGCTGAAGTCTGGGAACAGAAACAGAAACATTGTTTAAAGTGTGACAGAAGAAACACAAGCAGTCAGACGATTAGACAGCTTGTAAACAAGCAGTTAAGCCAGATTTTTGAAACTACTTTAGGTGAAATTGAAAGTGAACGTTCCCAAAATGTCTGTAATAATTCTTCATTGCACAAAAGCTATCTAACTTTGTGGCTGTCGAACGAACACTCGATCACAGCATTTGGTGTTAAGGTGTTACAGCTGACTCAGAATGGTGCAGGGCGGTCAGCACATCGTAGCTGGTAGTTTATTTGTATTAGTAGACCTATTGGTGTTTTCCTCCTTAACACAATTATGAGGAAATATTACCTTTTTGTTTTTTCTCACACACCTTGGCAACTGCAAAACTACCCCGTGGGTTACAAGAACCCCTGGTGGAGAATCACTGGTGTAGATCATCACTATTTCATTGATCATCGAGCTTACAGTACAGATCAGTGATATCCTGTGAAGATCAATGAGCGAAGTCTTGCGATGAAGCTGTCAGCATCTCTCAGCGCCAACGCCATCCAGACACACTCCTGGAACATTTATAGAAAACTAATGAATGCAGATACTATATATGATACTATATAGATATAGATATATGGATATTGCGGCCTAAACATATCAAGCAGAAGACAAGTTGACTGGTCTGAAATCATCTGTTTCAAACACCTTGAAGAGAAGTAGTGTGTAGCGAGTGACCCTTTCTCAGAGGCTTTAAATCCTCTCATCGTTGCATGGCAGGTGGAAGCAGTCCCCATGGACTAGAGAGCCGGCAGGATGCTCTGAGTGTGTGTGTGTGTGTGTGTGTGTGTGTGTGTGTGTGTGTGTGTGTGTGTGTGTGTGTGTGTGTGTGTGTGTGTGTGTGTGTGAGCTGACTACCACACCTGAAGCTGACTAAGAACTGGAGTGTTGGAGAGCTAAAAACCCTCGCGTGTGCTGAGCTGGTGGCCAGCTGTCACTCAAACCGAGGCCGGACTGGCTTGCTTTCTCTCGCTATTTTCCTCTTTGTGCGTGTTGTTGAGGTATGATGATATAGCTGTCTGTTATATCACACCAGCCCACGGGGTATATCACTCAGAAAGACATTTCATGTTACATAATCATTCCATTTACATATCGTTTTGCATAAAAATCCTAATGCATGGTGTTGTTAAGAGTGCCCTGCCATATTATCTCAAAATGCCAGCTGTGAGCAAACACACATTCAAGAAAGAAGTGAAGGAGATTTGATTGTGAGCCAGGTGGTGAGAAGTCTGAAATATCAGTCTTCTTCTTTTTCTAATAATGTCAGAAAAACTTGCTATCGCTCCATCTGACTGACTGTAACCACCCACCCAAACACTGGAGGAGGACTGATATCTCTGGTCCACTTTCCCGTCTCAACTCAGAAAGACCTTGGATGTTCAAATATAAAGCTCTTCCCTCGCAATGTTGTTTAACAGTATTCGATTCTGAGTTTCAGGCTTTGATGCTCAGGTGAATAAAGTGGATCAGTAATGTTTTCCACAGCGAAGAAATATATCTAAAGTCAAGCTCCGCAAACCTGGGAAAGGTTACCCATGGCTTTATTTCCACTTGAATAGACTGCAGCTCTCCTACAGCAACTGTGGCATCAGCCAACAAGTCAGGTTACATTTATATATTAGTATTTAGTAGTAACCAAAGATTTAGACAGATTGAAATATGACCTGATGATGGTGCTAGAGGAAAATACAGAGGATCACAAACGTTATTACAAATCATCCTGAGGTGGAAGAGAAATCTTTGAACCAAATTTCACGGCAATCCATCAAGAGTTGTTGAAACATTTCACTGAGAACCACAGATGTCAACCTCATGGTGGCGCTAGAGGAAAAGTCTGGGGGATCAACAAAGTTATAGAGCTACGAGATGAATCGTGATAAAACGTTTGATTAGGAGCAAAAAAACATTGGAAAACAGAAAAAAGGCAAAAGGTAAGAGACTGTGTACATAATTATTTTAAGAGTGACGGAACCACTCATCCCATAAACCATTGCGAATGGTGACTCGCCGACTCTGGAAACTCCTGAGAAAATGAACCGTTGTCGATCTAAAATGAAGACAGATTCAGCAACGGCATGCCTTATTTCTCCCCTCAAATGTTTTTAGAAACACATTTCGGGGAACTATTTTCTTACTTAGCTTGCTAGATTTCTCTGAGGGGAATCTGCAGTGTCGTGAAGCTTCACTTAATGTAGAGTAACTGGTGGATTAGCGCAATACTCTTTCCATGTACCTTTCCCAACACTTACATTAATATCACATATAGAGTGCTACAGGAATGAGTCCTAAAACCCGGAAATGGGTTGGCATTTTAGCACCTCCGGTTCCCTCGTCTGGAAGTCAATGGGTTTTTAGTTAGATGCCTGATATAAGGTCTGTGGTTAACACAAGCTTAAAGGACCAGCGTGTCACAATTAGGGGGGTCTATTGGCAGAAATGGAATATAATATTAATAAGTATGTTTTCTTTCATGTATAGTCTGATAATAAGAATCGTTGTGTTTTCGTTAGCTTAGAATGAGCCGTTTATATCTACATAGGGAGCGGGTCCTCTTCACGGAGTCCACCATGTCGCTCCGCCAGAATGGACAAAACAAACACTGTTAACTTTTACTTCATAAAAGTGGTGTTCAATTGTGGAGATTATTTTGCAGAACAAAATGTGGAAGTATCATAAACATTTGTTTGCCACAGAGTTTATTTTCTGCATTAATCCAAAACCCAATGGATAAATCCGGTTGGCTTTTTGTCGCGGGAACAGGGCTGATGCTAACTTCCTGGTTGGCCTACAAAGATACGTCATCCCTGCACCACGCTATAAACAGTTTGGTACCTGATTTTAACTGTCTCAAAAGAGTCTCTGGTGACGAGGAGGAGAAACAAAGTTTGACAACAGGCAAAGACCAAAAGCTGAACAATACAAAGGAATCATTCTTTCTGACAGTTATCTGATGACTCATTTTCTTGTAAGTCCAGTTAAAAGCCGTTGATTTGAGGTTCAACCCTGGTTTAACACTTCCAATTTGGGGGTAAATTCCAACAACTTCCAAGCAGCAACTCTCTATGATTTCCGGTATGATAATCAGTCATTGTTTGCATAAGCTAAAATATGCAACCCAGTAAAATATTCAGTACATATAAGACAGTTTAGCAAAGCGCAGCATTACTCAGACCGTCTATTGATCTAACCCAGCGTATATGCAGCTTGGTGAAGTACTGCGCTTCCAGGAGGCCTCTGTGTCCACGTCCATCAAAAGCCGAACACAACAGCGTAGCAAACCATTTGTATTCATTCGCAGTTCCAAAGGCAAGAGAGGGAGATGATTCAGCAAATCTCTCTAAACACAAGACCGGGTTTCTTGGGGCCAGATTGTCACTTTTCCCAGGGACTGGATCACAAGGTTTATAAAGTGTCACCCTGCACAGTAGCACTGCTACTCCAGCTCACACTGGCGCACAACGCCTCTATTGTCATAACACTCTAAATTAACTCTTATCACCGAGCTCAAGACACTGAAGCAGCTAATTATGCCGGTCTATATCACATGCCGATAGACTGTAAATTCATTTTTAATCCAGCTTTTCTTCATCATACAGTTTAACACTACAAAGGCAGTAAAATATCTTTCAAAATGTCCCTTTGTGACTTTTCCTGGACCTACTTAATAAATTAATCAGGTTTTTTCGGATTGTTTGAAATCAGAATAAAAATGTAATAACTACACTCACAGGCTGTCAGCTTCCCAGCCCTCACTAATGACCCTTAAAATCCACAGCAGCGGGCTCAGTTCAGGTTGGCAGCTCTTTCTAGTGTTGATGGAACAAGACAAGAAATGTGCAGGTTGCTGGGTGAGGGAATTTTACTGCACATTAAAATCACAGACTCAAAGGTCAACTGTAGCAAAGCACCCCAAATCAATGTTGAGTCTACAGAAATATAGCAGTAAATCCTAAGTCACAATACGGCACTGAGACTTGTGTCAGGTTAGCAGCCTAGTTGGTGCTCTGACAGGTGGCAGACAGGATCAGTCGCATTTTGAGTTTCATGCCTGCTTTGATATTTCATTCATTTCATTCTGTAGGTATCAAGGTTGTCATATTCAGATATTTTGGGGTATTTCTTTTCCAGTAAATAATACCACAAAAGAAGCAACTCATATGAAGATGAAGGGCATGTTTCTTCCACACAAACACATGTGCACTTACAAACAGATGCATCATTTTACAGTGACACCGCAGCAATACTTAAAAGTATCAATCATTCACCCTCTGTAGGCTTGCAAGTTTGAAAAGTTTGTATTTTCATTTCTCAATGGATTCCAGTGAGGACAAGTTTATCACATAGGAAAAACAAAACGTATAAAACATCTATGCATCCAGCTGTGCAAAATTCTCAAACCAACACAATACGTTTAGCCGCTGGCCCTCCACCCATACCTCACTATGTTCAGTCTGCAACATACAACTAAATAACACTTTTGTGTTGTTGCCCTCATTGAAGCTACAAAAGCTCAGACACAAGTGGAGTATTTTAGGTTTATTTTGGCAAAACAATTCAAGACAGTTAAGCTAGAATAATAAAAGGCTGGCTCCACTTGCAAGGCTGTCATTGGTATATATTTAAACTAGAATATCTTGTGATGCGATCGCACCAGACAAATCGGGACAGGGGCATAATGTGGCCAATTCCCCACTTCATACCCCCCTACTTCCCTACTTCCGGCGTCCTTGCTCAGACCACACCCGTCTTCGAACTTGGCCTTCATTTTGATCTCAACTACACACCTGTAAAGTTTCGTGATTGTATCTTGCGCGGTTCATGGTGACAAAATCTGTCCACAGACAGACATATAATGAACTCAAGGACTCCAAACTGTTTCTGTGGTATTCCCCGCTACAGTAGGTGTCTCCATGATGACGCACACACAGACTCACAAGGTGAAAACAATACCAGCGTCGCTGTCACTGCTGGTAATGATATAGGTTATCCCATACAGCTATAGATGATTCAGCTATGTAGAGCTCAGACATCTACTGTATAGTCACTTTCTGGACAGAGAGAATAGAAAAGTTTGCAAACAAATTCAACTGCTCCTGCTGTTTGTGCTTCTTGACAGCCTGATATCTGTCAAGAGATGCTAGCTAGCATTAGCTCCCCAGCAGGGAGGGACAGACTGAACCTCTCATTACCAGAGATGATATGTCTTCAACAAACTAAAACTGAGAGCTCACAATATTGTGCAATGTTTGTTTATTTTCTGTTTCTCCCAGTGGGCAACTCTTAAAAGAGTCTGAGAAGTGAAGCCAATGTTGAAGTGCCTTAAACTGTCATTCTCTCTACCAGCCAGCAGGGGGCGACTCCTCTGGTTGCAAAAAGAAGTCTGATTGTATAGAAGTCTATGAGAAAATGAGCCTACTTCTCACTTAATTTATTACCTCAGTAAACACTGTAAACATGAGTTTATGGTCTCAATCTCTAGTTTCAAGTCTTCTTCAATGCAGCATGATGTTCATTTAGTAAATTATGGTCCCATTTAGAGTCAAATAGATCATAAAGCAGGGGATGCTTTAGGGCGGGGCTACCTTGTGATTGACAGGTCGCTACGACTGTGTTGTCCGGTCTGGGAGTTGTCCATGTTTTCATCTTACAACTTTAACCCTTTCACAGTGTGTTGTCAGTTATTGAAAGTTAATTATAACCTTTTTGGTCACCTAAAAATGTCTTATTCAGCGTTCGGTTGCGCTTAGCCCCACCCTCTCGTGTCGCTTCTGGTTGCAGACGGCCAAAATGCTGAACTCGAGGCTTCAAAACAGCAGTCCACAAACAAACCAACGGGTGACGTCACGGTGACTACATCCACTTATATACAGTCTATCTCTGTAGATGCGACATGCGACCACCACAAGATACATCCATACACTGAGGATCATATAATAGTGTAACCATGTTTTAGTTGACGGGACGTGTCACAAGATGAAGTGGGCTATCATGTACGTTACTTTTTGACTGAAAGTAACCTTATTGTGCTTGTTGTAATAGCTCAATTTTCACAATGTAGACATGTTACACATTGTGCAAAAACAAAGATTTGAACTTAATTCGATATATCGCCCTGTCAAACATATGTCTACATGTATTCTAGGAATATCTGTGTAGAAGCTGAGAATCCTGTCTGGTTTAATGCGGTAGCTTTTTTTGCAAAACACAGACACTAAAAGAATACAGATAAATCATCTATATCCTTTTGTTTAAGTCTTCCTGAGATGACAGATTGGAATGAGTCATGATGCTCGCCTCAATACTAACAACAGTGGAAAGTCTAACACCTTTTTCTTCTTCTTATGTGATGTGTCTTTTCTGTCTTTAATTTATGGTGTCATTGTATTGTCCTCCTCTTTTTGGGAGGGAACGTGTAGCCTTCAGGCCTTGTTGAGTGGGTGAGTGGAGTGGGATGGTGTCAGGACCGTGGATCAGGGAGGAAACAGGGTGAGAGATTAGAAAGTGCAGAATGAGAAGAATGACAGTATAGGGTTAGGGAGGAGGTTCAAAATCTGGCATCCATGCTGATTCTGCATTATTTATATTTAAATCTTGAATAAATTCTATGAGCAGGCAATGAAAAAAAACAGATGCCCAGAATGCAGCATCGGTGCTGAAATACGCTGTTAAAATATGGCATGAAGGTCACACATTGTAAAGGGCACTACAACAATTGCTCGGCTGAGCCTGCTTTATCACCATTGTCTGCTATAAGGTGAGGTGGCTAAAGGAATAAGTGAGATCTACAAGGACAAACTGAGGAGAAATCCCGGATGTTTAAACCACTGTTGCTGAAAAACTATTCAGCCCAAAGTTAACAACCAATCAGCTTTGTAGTGTTGCGTTTTTTTTTTTCTCCCTGCGGCTAAGTCATTCAGATAATAAGGTTCCTCTAATAACAGAGCAGACTTAGATTAAGTCAATTTACAATTTGAACACAAAACATTAAAGGCCAAATTCATTAATGGGGATTATCGCATCGCGTTCTGGAGAGGTTAATGAGAGAGAGGGGGAGAGAATGGGAATGCTTTCTTTTTGTTTGCCCAATGTGCATCAAACTACAACAACTCATATTGAAATATGAAGGACTGTTCATCTCATAACGCTATGAAATTAATTGGAATGTGTCCTCAACTCACATCTGGCTGTCCTCATTCATTACAATACTGCTGGCCATATTACCATTTAAGGGGAGACACTACAGGTGAATGGGGTAAACAGTTTTACTAATAGATCTCACCATGAAACTTTCCTTGTTGATTACTTACATTTTAAGACAATTATTTTTTTGTATTACAAGATTACTGAAATGTTATGTTTAAATATGCAAACTAATCTTATTAAAGGGACTGTTTGTAACTTTCTAACCGTATAAATGTAGCGGGTTGGCACACATGTGTGCTCACACATGCGCGCTCGCGTGTGGCCGCTGTCTCGTCTCCTCTGCCTGCTCGCCTTCACTCAGACAGCGCGCGCGTTCTCGCATACTCACTCCACCTCTAGACGTGAACGCATGCTCACTACACACTGCAGAAGAGTTAGTTTAGCTCTGAGAATATCTAGTGAATGTACAGTGGACGTTTGTGCAGAAATAACTGCTGCAGCTCCTCCAGACCAACAGAGGTTTCCCGTGTCTTGGGAAGTGACGGGGCTCCGCAGTGAGAAACGTTACCGCCTCGTTACCGACCGGTTGCCGGTGTCTTCCTGCTCTCTCTGGCTGCGGGCGAAGAGAGACGAGTTTCTCGCTGGAGAGCCCCGCTGCTGAAGCCTGCGCTGAGGCAGGAGAAGCAAACACAGTATCGGCATTGATTCATGGAGAGACCTTCGTCTGGTCAGCTAACATTACTGCCAAGCAGCTGAAATATAGAGTGATATTGTGGTTTTAGCTGACATGTGTCGCCTCACTGTTTTGAGCGATGCACCAATCAGCCATAACATTAAGACCGCTGACAGGTGAAGTGAATAACATGGATTATCTCGTTACAATGGCACCTGGCAGTGGGGGGGATATATTAGACAGCACGTGAACATTTTGAACTTACATGTACACGTAAATATCAGCCAATTCATCATCATCAGATTCATATTAAATACGATGTCAGCTTCAAAAATCCAGTATCAGCTGGACTATAACCTCCATGCAATGAAATTCACTGTATACCTGAACTGAAGCACTATCACAAACTTAATGCAACATCTCATTTTGATCAGTCATTATTACAGTAATCCAATACAATAAGGACTTTGTAATAGAATAAATTCTTAGTAGTTTGCAACTACTACAAAGAAACATTTTTTGTCTAGTTAGGAAAAGTCATTTTCCCCTGTCACAATCATGAAAAGTTAATTAAGCCTCATATTTGCATAAAATGCTTATGCTGCACTGTAATTACCCAGAAAAATGAATGTCTTCATTATGCGTTAATTGCTTCCTCAACTTAAAAATGTGTTTTTTTTTTTGGAACCTTAAAAGGTACAGAGAAGTGAAAGAAAGAGGAAAATGAATGCATCTGCACCGCCTGATGTGTTATGACATCGGAGTGAAAAAACCTATTGAGGCATTACGTGTTTGACTAATCGCATATCGAATGTGGAGCCCAATATCTTCCATCTGAGTGTGTCACTACATCGGGCATCCAGCTGGGATTGTTGTCAAATGTCTCCATTCATCAATATCTTGTGAAAAATGCAGGCTTTTACCCCTCTGATGAATAATGAATCAAGGTTGACGTATTAATGTTGTCACAAACACATGGATGAGTGTTTGGCAGCTGCAGCGGCTGCAGTTTAATCTTCTCTCAGAACACGGAAATGTTCTGAACGGACAGAACTTGAATCTATTGATGATAGCGAGGTCACGTCTTTCAATTTTGTGAAAGAAACGATTCATTCATCATTTCGGAAAGGAATAAATGGTCCTAAACGTTTCAAAGATGCGCTCAATGGAAGCCTAGCTCAGAGGTATATGAATTAACCCTGAATGCATTCTGAATTGAATTACCTTCATAAAGACAGACAGATAAAGCAGCCTGAGACTCACCACTCCATCTCACCCTTCCAAGTCACTTGACCTTGGTATGGTTTGGGTCCTGGTTACGCCTCTGAACTGACATAAATAGCTACTGTGGTGCTGTGTTGCTCAGTAGGGAGAGCATGGCTCCAACACTAATTGCCAACGCTGACATTATTAAGGCTTTATTTTAAAACTAGTGCAGTACCTGTTTGGAACGTTGTTCGAGAACCGCGGTATGGCTGCATGAAACCGCCGTGTGAAGTAGATCAGATGAGCGGTTCTCGAGATATGCGAAGGACATACGGAAAGACAGACAGACAGACAGACAGAGTGCAGTCTGCCAGCGCTGGCTGGACATCGCATCGCATTTCCTGCGGTGCACCAACTCTAGGTCGGCTTGGAAAGTCCCGGGATGAAGGTGGCTCACGGCTACAACCGTGACTTTCCCCACCCGGACCTCGACGCTTCTTCACGGAGCCGTTGAGTGCTCGATGCGCCCTCTCTCCCTATGGGGAGGGACGGGGCGTCAGGGGTCTGTGGGGATGTCGGCAACCCACCCGACATGTCTTGAAACAGACACCCTGTCTCGATTACCACTAGGCTTTGTGGGTGGGACTTTTTGCCGTGTCCTCACCATTCATATACAACTAATGTGTTTATGATTAACCAACTCTTCCACTCCAGGAAGTCATTGTGCCCATACAAGAAATGGTCCAGCATAAAGCTCCCCAATAAAACAAATGTGTGTCCATTGTATATTTTGTTTTTTGTACGACTTAACAAACGAGAGAGTTTTAGAGGCGCTGAACCTTCGTCAGCTCAATGTTATATGTCAGGGATTTTATAAAGTAGGTCATGTGGCTCGCTGTGGCCTTGTGACAACCTCCATTTACTTTTTTGTTGATCTGATAATTACTAATTCCCTGGGGCGCATTAATCTCTTTGGGGCGTACAGTAGTCACCACAGATGGTCCACAATGGTGTCAGTGCATTACGGCCTGTAGCGTAGCATGCTAACATATGTGAATATGTTTACAATACGCTTACACGGTGGTCAATATGAACTGGCATCGCTATGTCAGCATATGTCAAAACGTGGCAGGACCACGTCAACGGACGGGTCAGCGCTTGACTGCTTCGAGGTCAGAGAGCCACTCACATGAAAACTGAGGGAACTATTTATCCAGTTGAATCAGCACAACTGTTGAGGTGGCAGCAACGACAGAATCACAGACGGAGGACGTCGCAAGGGAGGCCCTTAAAATAGCCGAGTGAGGCGGAGAGGTGGAGGGTGAAGGAAGAGGGAGAAACTGAGCGGGACATTTGTAGAGGGCCCGGAGGGACTGAGTCAGGCAAAACAAACAGGCAGGCAGCGATCAGAGGGTCAGTTTCACAGAGTCCGACGAGAGGATGAGAGGACAAAACAGCGACGTAATAGCAAGAGAGGAGAATGAGAAAGAAGAGTGAGAAAATAAAACAATCTATATAGATTGAGGACGAAATAAAAAGAGACAGAACTCAAAAAAATATGCATGATTATCAAGGTATCAATACATGAATTTCATTTCAAAGTAAGATAACTGATAAATCACCCAACCTAAGAATATCTAGACAAAACCTGCTAGAAAGAAAACAGCTGCCTTAAGCCCTTATCAGATGGGACGCCTTTATCTCCGCTCAGATGCAGAGTGCCGCTGTGAGCGTCGCTCGTAACACAGAGAGTAATGGCTCAAAGGATGCAAAGAGCTTTACATCATTGCCGTTGCTATGCAACTATCCTATTATTATAAGCAAGCTAACCAAAAGTAATTCAGGTGATAATGGACAAGAAGAAGAGAAGTTGAAATCAAAGTTGAGACCAAAATGTCTTCCATAAATTCAGGCACAGACTTTGTGTTCAAAAGTATCTTTAAGGTGTTTAATTGGATTTGATTGTTAAAAAGTAGGACAAGAAATAAAATAACTGTTGGTTGGACCTTGATTAAGACCTCTATTAGAATATTCATAAACACACCTCACCTAACCTTACATCATCACGCCATAAACACTGGCCAAACTCAACCTCCCAGTTCAATATAGCCTATTGTAGTGTACTGTACTTGTCTTAATGTCCTAATGTCTGTATGTTTTAACACCGTCCAAAATAAAATAAAATAAAATAAATAATTACAGATCTATTGAAAATTTTTTTTGAATCCCCCCAAAAAAGAGAATATGTCGTAACAACAGTAAAACTGTTTAAAGGTTTGTCTGCTCACCCATCTCGGGATGGTGCCGTCCCTCAACAGGAACGCTGACTGTCCGCCGCAGTAGCTTGTTCCTGTGAGACTCTGAGCGCCTCTCGCGCATCAGCAAAGGGTGTACCTGCACAGAGAGAGCACAAGGTCAGTACACAAACACACACTCCTGAAGCTCTGCACAGAATATGAACACACGAGCGAAACTGAGCACCATTTGTCCTTCTCTTAGTCTTTGATAAATAACCGCAATAGACGAGTAGTTGTAGAAAACAACTGTGGCTAAATTTATCTTTTAGCATTTTATAGTCAGAACACATTTTTTTTGAGAATAGACTGAAATCATTAAAATGGCCGACAAAACAAATCAGACAAACAAATGCCAACGAGATGTACAATCGGTGCCAGTAAAATCATGAATGAGCTGATAAACCTTTGACTAAAGCAACTACCGACATCAAATTCATCCAAGAAATATATTCAAGGTTAATGTGGGGTCACATGCAACCCACAGGCTACCGGTTACATCACATTTTTTAAAGTCATAACACATCATTCAACAAAAGTAAAAAAGCAAGAATGGCTTATCTGGTAAGAGACAAAACTAGAATTCAAAATCTTCCACAGCAGTTCATTGCGTGATACATTATGTCTGATCTGGAGGAACTGAGAATTGAAAGCAAAAAGAAAAGAGAAAAAAAAAATATATATATAGAGAGAGAGAGAAATAAACCCACATTTCACAGCTGCGCTACATCGGGCCCCACAGTCCCTGAATTCATAAAAGTGAGACTTGAGGGAAAATAAATGGGAGAATGTGCCACACTAATCAGAAACACTGGTCCTTTTGAAACACAGTTATACTCAGAAAATACAGCATATACTGTAAAGTACAGAGCTATAAATCTTGAGTGAACACCAAAGCAAGTACTTTGTTGGCTCTGGGCCCCAGAACGCCCAAGAAATACACAAAGAAATAAAAAAAATGACTGCAGAAATTCATGATGAGTTTCCTTTCAAAAGAACACACTGTGATGTGATTGATAGGTTAAAGCTGGGCTGTTGTATTAGACTGCATTGGTTCAGTTGCCAGTTTATTAGGTACACCTTTAAAATCTAATGCAACCCAGCTCAACAGCTCAGCTAAAACTGTTTATTATTGAGGTTGTTGTGTGCATTGGTGTTGAACTGGACTTCATTATATTGAGAGGTGTTTCTAATGTTTTGCATACGGGGCAGTTGTCGAAGGATATTAGAAACACACTTAAACGCCACCACAAACTACAACCTCAGCACTGAACATGTATCTTAAAGTTTTAATAAAAAACGGACCATTATATTCTTCGTAAAGGTAGGATATGTGGCAGAGCTGTTGTACTGGATTGTATAAGTGTACCTAATAAAGTGGCCAGGGAGTGAATTATCACTTTATAAGGTTGTTGCATCCAATGCTTCAACACATAATTTGCTATTTGCACATCAATCAGACATGGAGCAGTATTTACATGCATTTTGTCCCCTGATGAGTCCAATACGAACTGTCCTTTTAGATCTGCTTTGGTCTCCACCAGTGGGCCACCTCCCGGGCCTGAGAAGTGAAGCCAATGCGGAAGTGCCTTAAACTTGCATTCTTTCTAACAGCCAGCAGGGGGCGACTCCTCTGGTTGCAAAAATAAGATTGATTTATTACCTCAGTAAACATTGTAAACATGAGTTTATGGTCTCAATCGTTAATTTCAAGTCTTCTTCAATACAGCATGATGTTCATTTAGTAAGTTATGGTCCCATTTAGAGTCAAATAGACCATAAAGCAGGGGATGCTTTAGGGCGGGGCTACCTTGTGATTGACAGGTCGCTACCACGGCGTTGTCCGGTCTGTGTTTTCGAACTTCAACCTTTTCACAGTGTGTTTTCAGTTCATGAGAGTTAATTATGACCTTTTTAGTTGCATGAAAATGTCTTATTCAGCGTTCGGTTGTGCTTAGCTCCACCCTCTCGTGAGAACATGAACATGACGACGGGCAAAATGCAGAACTCAAGGATTCAAAACGGCAGTCCACAAACCAATCGGTGACGTCACGGTGACTACGCCCACTTCTTATATACAGTCTATGGTCTCCACCAACTCTTTAGAAAAAATATCTGGGTCTTTAAATTGCTACGCATTCGACTTTCATCACCATCTTGTCTGCTGCCATTTTGTGCTGGGCAGGTCGGGTACAGTGGGTTTATCTGGTCCTGTTTGCTGGAACCAGCTGCCTGATGCTGCTACTGGGTTGATAAGAGGCTGAAACGCTCCATACGGTGAATATAATTGTCGTGTTTTTCCAGCTTGTTGTGGTGTTCTTCTGCACCCAAGTGGCCAAAGAAAATCCATTATTGCAGCTTTAGCAATGCAGAATAATGGATTTATAGTGATTGTTTCAAATGAATGTAGGTTTAGTCCTTTGGAAGCGAGTTGCAGCCACTGTTTAGTTTAGTTTATTAACACAAAGGAAGTCATAAAAAACAGTCTGTAGCAACAAACAGCATAGATTATGCAGCCGAGGTAAGAAACCCCAAAGAGCTTAAAACCTCCCCTCTAGGTTTTAGAATTTATCCAAATACAATGGATATTTGTTACCTTAACAAAAAGAAGATAATAGAAAAATAAGAGAAGTCAGCAGTAATACTGACAATAAAAAATAATAAAACAGACAAACATAAACACGTAAACACATACAGTATAAAAACTAGGGCTGCCAAAGTTAAGCAACATTAACGCAAATTTGTTTTAATAACAGTAATTTCTTTAACGCAACTTGGTTCTAGCAGGCTCAGTTTTATAGAATACTGACTACTGGAATCACATGAAACTATTAAACCCCATGAATCCATCGGTACCAACATGTCATACTGGCTTGTAGTGAAGGAAGCTAAATAACGCTCCAAACTTACGCTAAATGTTTGCGAGAAAAAACTGGCATGTCCATTTCCAAAGGGGTCCCTTGACCTCTGACCTCCAGATCAGTGTGAATGGGTTCTCTGGGTACCCACGAGTCTCCCCTTTACAGACATGCCCACTTTATGATAATCACATGCAGTTTGGGGCAAGTCATAGTCAAGTCAGCACACTGACACACTGACAGCTGTTGTTGCCTGTTGGGCTGCAGTTTTCCATGTTATGATTGGAGCATATTGTTTTA
>CAKAOI010027155.1:0-14799 GCA_916701655.1 Sebastiscus albofasciatus
ACGTCATAGTATAGCATGTCGAAAAAAGTTAAAAAAAACGTCATACTATAGCATGTCGAAAAAAACGTCATAGTATAGCATGTCGAAAAAAGTAAAATAAAAAGTCATAGTATAGCATATCGAAAAAAACGTCATAGTATAGCATGTCGAAAAAAACGTCATACTATAGCATGTCGAAAAAAACGTCATAGTATAGCATGTCGAAAAAAGTAAAAAAAAAAGTCATAGTATAGCATATCAAAAAAAACGTCATACTATAGTATGTCGAAAAAAGTAAAAACAAACACAAGACAGTGGGCACCTGTTTGGACAAACACTTACCCTCGTGGGCTGTTGCTCCAAGCTTTCAAACCAGAACCAACATGGTGGCTTGTTTGGACACTTTCTTCTCTTATAAAATGTAATACTTCCCCAAAATGTGTTTCTGAAAACATTTTATGCAAGAAATAAGCCATGCAGTTGCTAAATCTGTCTTTATTTTAGATCTACAATGTTTAGTTTCAACTTTTCTAGGGAGTTTCAAGAGGCGGCGAGTTAGGCAGGATGTCCCTGATTTGCACAAAGTAGCCTGGACCTCATAGTATAGTATGTTGAAAGAAAGTCATAGTATGGTATGTCGAAGAAAACGTCATAGTATAGGATGTCGAAAGAAGTAAAAAAAAAAAAAAGTCATAGTATGTCAAAAAAACATCATAGCATAGCATGTAAAAAAAAACCCATCATACTATAGCATGTTGAAAAGAGTGAAAAAAATGTCATAGTATAGTATGTCGAAAAAAAATGTCATAGTATAATATGTCGAAGTAAAAGTCAAACAAAGAAAGTTATAGTATTGTATGTTAAAAAATGTAAAAGTCATAGTATATTATGTTGAAAAAAAGTCATAGTCTAGTATGTCAAAAAATGAGAAAAGTCAGTCATGACTACAGTCATGTAACCAGCAGAACTGCCGTGCGTAATTATGGCATGGCAGTGCGAACCATCACTCCAGACTGCAGTGGGGTGCGTTGTGACTATGTATATACACTTATCTTGTGCGCACAAATTAACTAAAACGTGGGAACGTTTTAACTAAATTGAGGCCACAAAGTATTATCTTGTGTGAACAAATTTGCACCAGGTGTAAGCTAGGGCCCTATATCTTGAAAAACCTACCATGCATATTTAACCTACTTCGAAAGTTAGAAAGCGGATGTGTGAGAAATAACTCTTTACATGCCAACTGTACGCAACAGTACAGTTTAAAGCTCATGGTTTTGTTTCTTTAACACTAGACTTCATTATTCCAAGCTACCAGACTTGCATCCAGATGAATAAAGTGTGATTTTCAAAATTATAAACGTCTTATTGAACTGAATGAAAGGGTGAGAGGGGTGTGTGTTAAATAAGATGAAAGAGACAGGAATGACTGGGAAAGGAAATCACACATTTTATTGGAAAGTGTCAGAGAGCACGTACTCCTCACAATAAAGTATGTAAAGTAGATCACATAATGAAGTTTGAGGTGAATATGATTCGCTACAATGAAGCGAAGCCTATCCACTTTTTTACCCCCCCTACAATCTGGCACGCAATAATTTAATTTATCAATCCAAAATCATATTTCCTCCGAGTTGGAATTCATATGTGGGGCGCCAAATCGGACTTTCCTTTCTACCTGCAGATTAAAATGACATTGATATCAGTGGGCGCGTGATTGAGTTCCCTGAATGGAACAGGAATAAAAATCCTATCTGCATGGTGCAGTGGAACACAATTAGTTATTTAACAAGCATTTGGAAAAGTGCGTTGATGCTCAGATGGATAAGGCTAATACACCATTTTTAATGCAATGGTAAGGCATTTCAATACGTGTTTTACATCTTTAGGTTCACGCTACTTCAAAATCCATCCTGACTGAAGTCTGAAGTCAACTTTGGGGTAAGTTATGCACACCTATGTACACTGAGCTACATCTACACCAGTCACACAAGTACATAAAATCATTTTACGGCGTTTACAGCACTGAAATAAGTTAAACATTTGAAGATCAAAAATTACAGTATGACTTCATGTTTAGGGATATTGCACAAGTGTAAAAAATAAAGACTTTTCTGGATTCCGGTCAAGCCCAGTTCTAGTTCTTAAACTGAGGTTCAGTCAGGGCTGCACAATTAATCGAATATTAATCGCAATCACGATTTTGGTTTCCCACAATTAAATGAACATGATCGCAGCGATATTGACGTTTATAATGCTCGGCTCATAGAAAACTCTGCTGCATAAATCAAGCGCTTCCTAAACTAACAGACCCAGACGGTTTTCAACAGTCTCATGTTCTCATATATCCGTTTTTTGCTGGTCAGACATGTGCAGCCGCCACATGAAGGTTTTACGTTGGCGTACAGCGGCACAGTCAGTAACACACATCACACAACACGTAAGCGAAGAAGACGAAAAGCTGTAATTTGTCACACCCGCTAGTCCAAAATAAGTCGTGGAGGAACAAACTTAAAACAAACAACAAGTAGTCATAAACCTAATCATTTTAGAACATAACCGCCGGGAAACAATCAGAAAATAACGTTTTCTTTCTCTGATTTACTGCTTTTGTTTTCACTGCGGTCCCTCTCTCCGTTCACTCTATATCTCGCTCGACTACCTCTGCTCCCTCTCTCTCCCTCGCTCGCTCGTTGATCCGACGAGGAGGAGCTAACTTTGAATGCCGACAACGGTTACGTATTATACCTTTAAGAACAACTAACGTAATCAGACTCTTACTATATTGTAATTCATTCCCATGATGCCGCTCAGTGATCAGTGACAGCAGCGGAGTTACATGCTACACGGCTCCGTTATGGTGCGTTCAAGCACTACTCAATAAACTCAAGGCCTATTGAAGGAGGCCGGGACATGGGCGGACATGGATCTTGGGGTATAACACAGGCACAGTGTAACTGGAGTTGCGGTCGTGCGTTGCGATTGGCTCAATTTCGGACAGTGCCGACCAGATTTTACTGCGCATGTGTTGTATCCCAAAGATGTGACGCGTTGATGACGCATGACCCGGCCTCTTTCAATAGGCCTCGAGTACACTGAGGATGGGGAATTTAAAATAGGTAATAGAGAAGGAATTATGATCCGTTTAACTTCCTTTTACCTTCTTTTTATTAATAAAAATAAAATCATTTGTATTTTTATGCAAATAACAAATATACATGACAATAACAAAGTAAAAGGACAACATTTAGAATTTTTGACGGTTTTAATTTAGCACGACATTGAAGTGAAAGCAGCGCTCCGTTTATTTAAATGTGAATTTGCAATAAAAATATTTTGTTCCTAAAATCTATGAATAATCGTGATCTCAATGTAGAGCAAAAATAATGGTGATAATCATTTTGGCCATAATCGTGCAGCCCTAGATTCAGTGTGTATTTCAACTCATGATTCACTGATTTCCAAGACAGAAATGGGCTTCACTCTGAGCACCGGAAACATAAAGTAGTTAGGTTATTGCTTCTGAATTTGTATAAAGAGTGCTTCTCACACACTTAACAGCGCCATCTACAACAAAAGGTCCAAGAGATCATACAAGGCTAAGGGTTCAATGCAAAGTGTAAACACTATAACTTCATATTGACAGGCTTTTACTCAAGCACAGAAGTGACCAGTAAGCAACAAGTTGAGGATGACACATTACGGCAACACCGGCTGAAGAGGATGGTCTGTATTTCACTGACACCGAGGAAATATGGGCGCATATTATGGCTAAAAGTAGTGACACCTAAACCTGCAACATATAGGGAATACTAGATTCTGATTATGAACACATCCCATTCACAGACCTACAAAAGATTTGTGAACGACAGAAGTGCCGTCATTTTCCCATTATTGCTATGCTCTTGACACTTTGCAGTCTAACGGAGAGGCAGACTAGAGCAATACATTAAAAATTAAAATCCTACTGTAAACATGGAACAAGGCAGAGTTACAGTATCTTTTGTAATATTGACCACAAAAATCTGGAAATATGGAGGCTGGCTGTGAATTGAAAGCATCAAAGGTAATAGGCAAGTACTTAAATGTTAATCAGTGAAAACCTTCAGACAGGACAGCAGATCCTGACACATTTTAAGACAACTGAATGACCCAGCAGCCTGCATGCTGCACAGGTAAACTGGCCGGCCTGAATATTGTATGTTTTGTTCCATGATAACAAATATTTCAAGTCCAACTAAAAAGGATAAAAACATTTCACAGAACCACGCTACCTCTGCCAAACTCCACCCTCAAAAAGGTAGATTAACTGTAAGACACTAAATCCATGAAATAGCAACAACCTGCAACACAGGTCACTTAATCAGGCCACGACATAATATATACATACCTTCTTTATATCATATTCTACAAACTCTCCTGGCCTTAGAATTGTTTTATCACATCTTTACAAGTAACATTTGCAAACTGAGATTATCTACATGCAAGAGCAACCCATTCAGCAGTAACTAAACAACAGTGATGTGAACAGCAGCCTATGACTGTGGAGTCAAATATATACTTTTATACTTTAAAACAGAAAAATAGGCTAGGAACGAAAGAATCAGCCTCGCAGTGTCACAATTCACAACGCATGCTAAATAAGGGTGAAAGGGTCAAATACAGGAGATCAGTTCTGTGGCCTCTCACACACCACAGGCCTGTAATACGAAGCAGGATTTAGAGTTAGCAAGGTAACTTCAGGGTTAATCCTGGATTTTCCGTCCTAAAACACTGGTTCACTTCTTACCGGGGTAGATCGCCATGGTAACTTATGCTGAACTACTACCTACTGACCAATCAGAGCTCGGTGTGCAGATTGTATGATAATATAACACAAATATGAAGAAGTTAAACACATAATCCAGACTAAAAGCAACACTGTTTAAACTGACAAATACAGGAAGGACAGCTGGCTGTATGCTGTAGGTGCTTACCACTTTGAATTATGTTTTTATATTTATTTTTTTTACTTGCTCTCATGTCCGTTTGACACCGCCGCAGTCGGGACGCAGCTGAAAGAAGGCTGAAATAGTCCTACACGCCACATTGTTGTCAAAGGACGAAGTGTAGTCTATTCATCCATTATACTCTGAAAGATTTTATAATATCTAGACGACTATATTTGACTTTTGATTATTTCGTTAAATTAATTATAAGGCTGTTAATTTACGCATTCACACATCTGCAATTTTTTTCTTTAACCAGCTGTCTTCCTGCATTTGGGAGCTTCAACTGTGTTACTTGTAGCCTGGATTATGTGTTTAACTTATTCGTATTTGTCTAATATTATAGTTTGCTCTTCCTTTGATTGAGAAACCCTGGGCTGATTTAGCGAGTTGATAACCAGCGTCGTAGGACCGCGTAGCGGGATCATGTTTGTTAGGGTTAGTTAAGCCAGATAACGAAAAGATAGCCTGGGTATGTTGAACTTGCTTCGTAGTACAGGCCTCTGGACTTTAAAATGTTTGAACCATGTCAGTCATTTAACACCTGGAGATGTTCTGCAGGTTTCAGCTGCAGAAGTACACAATAAATGCCAGAGTAATTCATCTGGGGAATATGCTCTTATCAAGCAACCTTAATGGCTACATCCTCAAAAGTAACATGACAACTAAAAGGCTTCACTGTGTAAACACTTTAAACATACTAGCGTGTGCGAGGCCACAGATTACAGTGTTTATGTGTACCGTCTCCTACTTAACTGTGTTTCTCTGTGTGTGTGTGTGTGTCATCACTTCTCCTGCAGCAGAGCGGGGATGTTGATGTTCCAGCCGATGGCCTGTCGGTCGAAGCCGCAGGTGAACAGGTTACACGACTGGTTCTCTTCATTCCACGCCGTACAACACACCATTCGCCTGTGACCCTACACATTCACACACAGACACGTTTCAAAGTTTTAGTTTTAATGATGCCGACTGACCAATCAAACACACACGTTCCCGGCCACTTTGTTTCCTTCCTTACCATTCTGTTGCTGCGTGGAAGTCTGGCCAGCCTCACTCCGCTCATGTCAAACAGTCGGACTTGTCGATTGTCGTGTGGCAGAGCGATGATCCTCTGGTTGGCAGAGACGCTTATCCTGAAAGGTCAGATCAAGTTCATTAATCTAGGTAACATTTTGTTAATACTTCTAAATAAAGTCTTCTAACTTATCCTGTACAACTGCAGTCTGGACTTTTATTCTACAGTATTTGAATGATTTGGTAACAGATATCTAAGCACTAGATTTACAGAAATATCTCAAGCACAAATTCACTTTCTAGTTTGTACACAACTCCATAATCATCAACAGCCCACTAACATCACTAATGAACATCAGCTGCCCCTGGAACCTGATGTTCCCGTGGCATTCAGGATAATTACTGACAATTGTAAATGGAGACATTTTCATCACGGCCAATGGGGATACACAAATATCCTTGTAGTTGTTTTGGGCTACAGTATACAGGAGAGGACGCCTGATACCGGTGTCTGACTGATCATGAACCCTAAATGGAGACAGTGGGCTTTAAAATCAACAGAGCAGCCCGGCCACAACACCAACAACTAGCCTTCACTTTATTAATGAGCTGTATTATTCTAATACTAATTCTATATAATGTTTTTAACTAACTAACTTTCTTTAAATGCAAAAGAATTTCAAGGAAGTCTATTCTTATCAGGAACACATGAATGGTTTACTGCACAGGCCAAGGAGTCATGAGGCCCCAAACCAGAGCCTCTGTTTGAAGTGACTGTTATTTACTGCGGTTGTCAAAGTTAACGTGTTAACGCGTTAATGGAAAATTGTTTTAACGCCACTAATTTCTTTAACGCATTAATGCAATCGATCTTCTGGAGGTCGTAGCGGGCTCAGTTTTAAAGCTAGAGTGAAGATACTGACATGTAATACTAGCTTGTCGTGAAGGAGGTTAAGTAACGCTACAAACTTGCGCTAAATTTTTTTCAAAGGGGTCCCTTAACTTCTAACTTCAAGATATGTGAATGTAAATGGGTTCTATGGGTACCCACGAGTCTCCCCTTTACAGACATGCCCACTTTATGATAATCACATGCAGTTTTGGGGCAAGTCATAGTGAAGTCAGCACACTGACACACTGACAGCTGTTGTTGCCTGTTGGGCTTGAATTTGCCATGTTATGATTTGAGCATATTTTTTATGCTAAATGCAGTACCTGTGAGGGTTTCTGGATAATTTTGTCATTTTGTGTTGTTAATTGATTTCCAATAATAAATATATACATACATTTGCATAAAGCAAGCATATTTCCCCACTCCCATGCTGATAAGAGTATTAAATACTTGACAAATCTCACTTTACGGTGCATTTGAACAGATAAAAAATGTGCGATTAATCATGGACAATCATGCGATTAATTGCGATTAAATATTTTAACCGATTGACAGCCCTATTATTTACATGATGTTGGAAAGTCAAGATAGCTCAATCCCGAAAAGTAGGCAGGTCACTGATCATCTACAATCCCGATAACAGTCCTTTTATTCTTGTTTTAACTAGTTTGCCCAGCTGTCATGGAATTGTAGATGTTACAATTCCCAAGCAAATGCACAATTACAAATGCACCAACAAAACTCAGCTCTCATTCAGTTGCGTCCCCTTCTTTCACCTACCTGTTCACAGCCGAGTCAGTGCGGATGGTTGCTATAGGCGACCTCATGTTCTTCAAATCCCACACCTTGACGGTGCGGTCGTCACTCCCTGAAACCACGTTGTCACCCACCGTGAACACTGCCGACGTCACCGTGCTACAAAAGAAGAAGAAGAAGAAGGACACACAAATAGAGGCCAGTTGTTACACAAAGAATGTAATACTTTCCCTTGCATGTTGAAATGGATTCACACTGTACTCCAAAATCCAATTTAAGTGCAGAGACGAGAGTTGATAGGAAAGTACAGCAAAAAGTCCTCCATTTCTTAACAATTCAAGAAAGTTCCAGGAGTGAATATTATCTATAGCCAGTCTAGTCACCCTCTCCCACAGACGCTGTAATTACTCGTACACCTACAAGATAAGACAGATCCACACATCTGTCACAATGATATGTCAAGATGTGTTATGAGCATCGACACCACTAGAATCCAGAGAGGATGTATCAGGCACAACATCAGAAAGTTAACACTGCGTGGTTCCCGATTTAAAATGTGATTCTTCATTTAAAACATTACAAGGTATCACTGGAGAAAAGAAATGAAGGCAGGATCACACTTATGCTGCATTCCTGTCATATAGGTGTAGCTGTGGGTGGGTTAAATGACGACTTTAAGGGTTTACACCATTGAATGTGTTTGAGCTGTCAAGATGGCGTGAAAGATGGCTTCTGCTTCGCTCGCTAATCTCTGATTATGTTACATGAAACTAAAAAACTACAGCTAACCACAAAAGTTGTATCCTGCCATGCTACTTAAAGAATGTGACCAAATAATTACTTATGGGAGAAAAAATACTGTTGGCGGTAATTTATATGGATAATGTGCCCAGAAATGTGCCCACTCAGAGATTATTACCATGGCAGCCATACTTTAATATCTCTGGGTGTATTGGACAATGGTACCCTTTTTGTCCGACATTAGATGAGTTCAAGTACCCCTTTATTGGCACCACTAAAATATGTTCTTATGAATGGATTATGAACTGGATGGTATTTAACTCTATTCATTATATTGAATAGAGTTAAAACCATTTATCCATTACTATTAGCTAACTATATAAACCATTATCTTCAGCCGTTTCCATTACTTTTAACTATAATCATTTAACCTCGTTTCGTATCGTTTTGCTGTTGTTAAACGCGGCAGGTGTGAAAGAGCACATCCATCTTGAAAAAATCTAGCACTAGTACATTAGATTTTTAAAAATTATCCAACTGAAAAACAGAGCTCAGTGTTGCTATCGCTTTTCCACTGAAAGTAGCTAGCAGCAAAAGTCCCTAAATCTAGCGAGGAAGTCGCTAAGTCGGTAACACTGACAGTCCGTCGCTTCAGAGTGAGCGTGCGGGCAGAGTGCGCGTAGGCAGGTAGGTAGTCCTGCGACAGCTACAGGTACCGGATCTTTTTCCTTTTTTTGTTAGAGCATTTGATTTATTTATTGATTAAGGTTTAAGGGTTTTTAGAAAGGGTGGTGAGGAGGGAGGGAAGCCAAGGTCAAGACTCCCTGCGATCGGAGACTTGGGAGTTGGGAAGGAAGAGAGAGACATACAGAAGGAATTATGGGACCTCTCTACAGTAGAAGAAGTTAAGGAGAGCTGAATGAATCCCTAAACCATAAAGTCCCTTTGCCCCATAAAGGTGGCACACAAAGTCAGATTTTTTTTCTACAACTGCGCCGTGATTTCATGATTTCAAGAACACCCCGAGAGATGAGGCAAGACAGAAGGAGACGTCATTACCTCCGTTTGTGGTTTTCTCTTTCCAAGTTTTCCTTCTCAAACTTTTTCAACTAACAGCTAAAACTGAGATTACATTAGAATGGAAGTTTTACGGCCCAGACACACCAAACCAACATCAAAGAACTAGCGGCAACGGAGGCTGACAGTCCGTCGCTTCAGGCCTCCCTCCAATGCCACTCCCCCTCAATTATCATTACCAACATGAACATATAGAAGATAGCAGAGTGAGTGCGAGCAGGCAGCAGGTAGCCTGTCCAATCATCACATTCAGACCGAATGAAATGATTGGACAGGTTTATTACAGTCCTGCGACAGCCACAGATACCACATTTTTTCCTTTTTTTTCTACAGATCATTTTATTTATTGATCGCTGTCGGGGTGTAAAGAGAACTTCAACTAATATAACAAAAAAAGCTTCTAAAATCTTTACCAGCCCTACCTTTAGGTCTAATGCAGCCTTCATACCAGGAGATAACTGATAGGATAAAAAGATAAATGATGCTGAATACACAATATCTTTTGCAACATCGTATATTCAGCTATGTTGGGCACAATAGAGGCAAAAACGTTCTTTGTATGCATACAGCATCCCCCTCCTCCAACGCCCTTTATCTAACCAGCCATGATGCTCTGCTCCACATGATAGCACTACGGTCAGGCCTAGCCATTCATTTAATAGACCTTTAATATTTCCAATCTATTACTGTATGTCAGTCGCTCCTGTGAGGGTTTTTTCCTTCTTTCCTCCTTTTTGTGCCTGTTCAATCGTGGAGGGACGTTTTATTTTTTTTTTTAAAAAGCTCTGATTCTTGATTAAGATTAGCGTTGAGCTGTGTCCCTTCACACACAAGCATTGTCTAGAGTTACACATCTAGCTTTTCTTTCTAAAACTGCCTTCCCTCTTAATTCAAATTGACATGGCATCAAGGGCTAATTAGGGGACTAAACTTTGTCCTATTAGAGGGGCCGGGGCTCAAGGAAACTGCCGTATCGTTACAGGCACCTTCTGACATTGCAGGGTACAGCCCACCTGGGAATACAAGAGGGAGAGAGAGAGATGGAGGGAAGGAAAGATGGGAGGTGTGCTCGGTGGGAGGTGTGTGTGGGGAGCGTAATCAGACAAGGTAATTGATTAAAAGGTTGATTAAGGTTAAAGGGTTTTTAGAAAGGGTGGTGAGGAGGGAGGGAAGTATTCAGTGTTACTTAATGGCATCTCTGCAGTGAGTCTGACAGCCAAGGTCAAGACTCCCTGCGATCGGAGACTTGGGAGTTGGGAAGGAAGAGAGAGAGACATACGGAGGGAATTATGGGACCTCTCCACAGTCGGAGAAGTTAAGGTGAGCTGACTGAATCCCTAAACCATTAAGTTATTTAGCCCCATGAAGGTGGCATACAAGAGTTCAGATTTGTTTTCTACAATTGTGCTGTGATTTCAAGAACACCCCGAGAGATGAGGCAAGACAGGAGGAGACTTCATTACCTCCGTTTGTGGTTCTCTGTAGGGGTGGGCGATACATTGTATATAGTCGATCCGGCTTGTTCCACGCGCGGTGTATAAAATGACTATATGGTGAACATCAACTACAAATTCTCATGTAATGTTTTTAAGCCAACCTGCCCGCATGAGACTCGCTTTGGTATTTCCTTCTCTCCCTCTCTCCTACAGCTCTCTCTCACAGACACACACACACATACGTCACAGACTCCATGCCCATCCAGACTCTCTCCTGGGCAAGTGTGTGTGTGACGTATGAGGCCGGTGTGTTTCGGTCTGGAGGGAAGCAGCCGCAGCAAAGACAGAAGGAGAAAGCGAAAGACACGACTAAAGCAACCAGAACCAGCCCAGAAGCAAATGACTCTGGCTTCCTCGCTTTCCAAAGCAATACCAAAAAGTGCAAAATGGAAAGAAATCACGGCCGCTGTAAAAAACTACATCCGGTTAGCGTAGTTGAAAAGCCTGGATTCAAAAGACTCATTAAGACACTTGATTCAAAATATGAACTGCCTGGTCACAATTGTTTTGCGGAGAAAGCTCTACCGGAGTTCTACATTTCAGTGAGAGAAGAGTTGCCACTGTTGTTTTTGAAAGGCTGACGAAAAATATGGACTGAAGCAGAATATTTTGTTAAAAACAACAAATTTTACTTTTGGACTGCGGACTGAGGCAATAACAGAGATGGATGGAGCGCTGCGTCGCTTGCTCTGTGCGTGTTTGAGAGAGAGGAGGGAAGAGAAGGTGGAGAGTAGGCTAGTGTTTCTTTAAGCTTAATAATAATTAGAATGTGATGAAGCTTCAAACTACTCGGTGCAGCCCTACTTCCGTTAGATTTTCTTTTGATTACGGTCAGATGAACATGTTGTGTTGTTAGTCTCTGAAGCATCGTCTGTTTTTCTTTTTGTCCCCGTCAAATATCTGTCCATTTTGTAAACCTAGAGACTAGCTATCTGAATTAATACCATTGCTACCGTGGATGTATAAAGAGACAATTTGTTTACTGTTCCGCCGTGAAAGGAATTTCGACATCAAAACAGAATAGTGCATCACCTTTTCCCTGGTCACACGGTCAGACGTCATGCCTCTGCGCCTACAGCCTCACAGTATGAGAACCACTGCTCTAAGGGATGTTAGACATTACACTTTGGGTTCCTGTACTTAAGTATCAGTGAACACTGAACATCCAAAACATAATTTCTCTCTTATAGAGGCCTTTTGTAGGACAAATGCAGTGCTGTTCTGCACGGTATGATGTGATGATTGCAGTGTTCTGAGACTTTTAAGGGCTTCAGAAAATGTACTAATACATTCAGAGAAATTACTGACTTTGACATCTCAGTGTAATTTAAAGAAACATTGGTAAACAACCAACAATGATGCAAAACAAAAAGAGATTGCAGGCAATTACCACAGTAGGGCTGTTCTTTGATATGTCTTTATGCCACATTTCCTGCCTGGCTGTCATTTCTTCACCTACCAGCACATCTCTATCAGGCATAAATCTGCTAGGCTTTGATCCTTATCCTCCTTTCTACTGAGTGATTTCAATGATTGACGCGTGAATTTCTGAAAATCTCAAGGAAAAATATTACAATGTACTCATTTGTAAGTAGATGAGCGCGTAAGCCAAATGCCTAAAAGGTAAAATGTAAATGAAACAATTCAGGTACAGACGACTAAGAGGTTTTAGAGCACTCTGTTATTTTGCTGTGCTGCAGCAAAACTGACAGTCGCTGAGAACCTGGTAAGTGCTGGTGTAGTCCTCCAGAGACTGGATGTCAGATCTGCATACAGACACCCCACACACACACACACACACACACACATGCGCACGCTCACACACAAATGTGCATTTCTATCAACAGCAATCAAATGTCTCCGAAAGCCGCCGATGGCAGGGGAGACAAACGTGACATGGCATTCCGTTTGTAGAGCAAGTTCGCTGTCACTTCTCGTTTGCTCTCGGCTGTTTTGTTAGCTCACGTGCAGTTGTCATTACTCTGCAATTATGGCGGGGTGGTGGGATAGAGGGTGTATGCTGCACTTTTAGCTGCCGCGGTTCACTGTCAGGAAGCGTTAGCTATAATTGCCAGTGAAGACTGTGGAAACGAGAGGCTGTCTCCCCTCCAGCTCTCAACCTCTGCTGCCTATTAAACCATTCACACTCCTCTCCTCTGCTGCTTCCACACGACCAATGTGGAGGTTGTGCCATTTATACCACGTCATTATGCCATATTGGAGATTCTGGAAAATTAGCTAGAGAAATAGCAGGAGACAGCAACCTGCTATTGTTGTACAATTTGGTTAAAACCAAAATTGCTCACAAGTGGGAAAGTGGAAAAATCATGGGGATGAGTAAACTGTATGTATTTGGGTGACTGCTGATGCAACCTTTTATGAAGGGACCCCAAACAAAAACACTCCTCCAGTCAACAGTATTCCTTTTTTCCTCTATCCAACTCACCCTCATCATCTCCCTCCTCTCACACACTAGAGCTGAAATTAGCATTTTATTAATTGATAAATAATGAATAGATTAACTGATTAGTCAATAAACAAAAAATGAATCAATTATCAAAATAGTTGCCGAATATTTTTTCTAAGTAATTTTTCTAGCAAAAAAATTCACTGGCTACAGCTTCAGTTCTTGATCCATATGTGAATATTTGCTGATATAACAATAAACTGTGTTTTTTGACTTTTGGTCAGATTAAACAAGACATTTGAAGGTGTAACCTAGAACACAAATGTGGACATTTTTAACTATTTTCTGAGATTTTTTCACCAAATGATCAATCAATCAATTGAGAAAATAATCGGTATATTAATTGACAATGAAACTAGTCATTTGCTGCATCCCTATCACAGACACCCACACTTTATGTCCACAAAATACGACATATACCAAGTGTCCAACTGCAAAATTGCTAATACAAAATGACACTGAACAATATATGAGGAGCTGTTTTACGTTATGTTTACGGCAGCATCCCTGCCTTTGAAAAAGATTGAAATAATGGGACTACAGCTGCAACGATTAGCCGATTAATCATTTAGTCTATCAACACCAAATTAATCTGCATTTATTTAACAATTAATTAATCATTAAAGTTTATTTTATTAATCTAAGCAAACAATAGCAGACATTCAGTGGTTCCATGGTGTCAAATGTGAGAAATTGCTGCTTTAGTAGATTGAATATCTTTGATGGAGTTGGACTGTGGATCAGACAAAAGACATTTGTAGACGTCATCTGGGGCTGTATTATATTACGATGGGCACTTATTTTGATAGTGTGTAGACAAACTGATAAATCAATAATGAAAATAATCATTAGTTGCAGCCCTAAAAGTCTCCTAATGAACAATAAACCAGTTCACGTTAGTCACTCATTACCTCCTCACTCAGTGTCAAGTGTCTACTCCTACTTTAGAATACTGCACCTAAACATTTAACAGCTCGTAAACGTTGCTTCAGTCTTTTGACTGCAAACTGGTTTTTTTTATCTGTTTTAAGGCTAGACAGCAGTCTGTGTAAGTTTGCTTTAAATGCACCACAGAAGGACAAGTAAGAAAGTTTTTACTTTAAAGACCATCGATGGCCATTCGGGAAGGAAAGAAGAATGGAGAGGAGGAAACGAAAGGAAAGGAGGAGGGCTGTCGTTAACTGTGAAACACTGGTGCTTAATCTCATTATACCAATTGTCTATGGGAGAGAATTAGAGTGGGATCTGCAGGAATTATACATGTTGGGGTCGTACATAATGAGCTCTATGTAATCCCCCCACTTGCAATCAAAGGCTGCCAGAGAGCACCAGCCAGCCAGCACACACATGTAGACATGCACATAAAAACACACACACACACACACACAC
>CAKAOI010027156.1:10779-20916 GCA_916701655.1 Sebastiscus albofasciatus
AACTGTACACTGTTAAATAAAGCAACTATACACTGTTAAATAAAGCAACTATACACTGTTAAATAAAGCAACTATACACTGTTAAATAAAGCAACTATACACTGTTAAATAAAGCAACTATACACTGTTAAATAAAGAAACTGTACACTGTTAAATAAAGCAACTGTACACTGTTAAATAAAGCAACTATACACTGTTAAATAAAGCAACTGTACACTGTTAAATAAAGCAACTATACACTGTTAAATAAAGCAACTATACACTGTTAAATAAAGAAACTATACACTGTTAAATAAAGAAACTGTACACTGTTAAATAAAGCAACTATACACTGGCATGGTAGGAGATGGCATTACCCTCCGTCTGCCTCAGGGTGAAGAGACTGGAGAGATCACTCGTCTTCACACGTCTACAAAATGGACTTTTAATGACATCGGATGCTTTGGTTTAAAAACACTTTTAAAATAAAAAGACCAGAGCAGGTGATGTTGAAATCACTCCGGACAGAAACACAGTCTGAACTCAGTAAACTAAATACTTTTTATAGAAACGTTAAAAATAGTTTACATTTTGAATGTGTGTTGTTTTGTTTCTATGCCAGGATCAAATGCAATATCATTAACCCGATAATTATCTTTTCTTTTTTAGTAGGTTGAAAAGTTGTAAAAAAGTCAGTATAGTATGTCAGAAAAAGTAAATGTTAACAGTTTTATAAACTGTACCTTTAAATGTGTATTATTATTATTTGTCGGCTGTTTGTGATCCTTTCCTCTGAAAAATAAATAAAAAGTAGGGCTGTCAAATTTAATGCTATATTAAAACGTTAAATTCATTTTAACGGCATTAATTTCTTTAACGCATAAACGCAGTCGATGTTTCGGGGGTTGTAGCGGCTCGGTCTTAAAGCTAGAAGGAATCCATTGGTACCGACCACGCCAGCATATCCCTCCACTCCCATGTTGATAACAGTATTACATACTTGACAAATCTCCCTTTAAGGTAGGTCTCCCTTCAACTCGGACAGCATCACATGACCATGTTGTTTCTCCCCAGGTGTGACTGCCTGTCTAATCACTGCCACTAGCTAAACACCCGTCTATACACTTTATAAACGTTATAAGATCAGGAGGAGAACACCCAGGACAGTCTCACATTTTAGCATGAACACGTTGTCCATTTTTCCCGTGACAGGAATGACCCGTCTGATCCAGTTCACCACGGCGAGGAGGTTTCACACATCTCAGGGAACAGGAAATCCTTCCCTCCTCGCTCATCGCTGACCGTCCTGACTCAGCGGTCTGGACTGTAGATGGGGACTGCGACTCATCGGCGCTTCTCTTTATTTATTTATTTCTTCATTTTATTGGCAAGAGAGAGAGACAACGGTGACGCGGTCCAGTCAGGAGGACAGCCTCGGACTCCCCACATACTGAGAATCAACAGTCAGTGTGTGATTATTGTTGTGGTCCATAAAGAACTTGTGCTTGACGTATTCTGTCTCTTTTTGGTTGTTTTGTCTCTTTTTGGTTATTTTGCAACTCTTTGTAGACATTTTGCGTCTCTTCGTGGTCGTATTCTGTCTCTTTGAGGTCGTATTCTGTCTCTTTGAGGTCGTATTCTGTCTCTTTGAGGTCGTATTCTGTCTCTTTGTGGTTGTTTTGTCTCTTTTTGGTTATTTTGCAACTCTCAGTAGACATTTTGCGTCTCTTTGAGGTTGTATTCTGTCTCTTTGAGGTTGTATTCTGTCTCTTTGTGGTTGTTTTGTGTTTCTGTGGTTGTGTTTTCTCTCTTTTTCGTTGTTTTGTGTCTCTTTTTGCTTATTTTATGTCCCTTTATGGACATTTTGCGTCGTTCGTGGTCGTATTCTGTCTCTTTGTGGTTGTTTTGTGTTTCTGTGGTTGTGTTCTCTCTCTTTTTTTCAGTTGTTTTGTCTCTTTTTGGACATGTTGCGTCTCTTTGTGGTTGTATTCTGTCTCCGTGTTTTTTTTGCGTCTCTTTGTGGTTGTATTCTGTCTCTCATTTTAGTTGTTTTGTGTCTCTTTTTGGTTATTTTGCATCTCTCTATGGACATTTTGCATCTGTGGTTGTTTTGTCTCTTTTTGGTTGTTTTGCGTCTCTTTATAGACATTTTGCGTCTCTTCGTGGTCGTATTCTGTCTCTTTGTGGTCGTATTCTGTCTCTTCGTGGTCGTATTCTGTCTCTTCGTGGTCGTATTCTGTCTCTTCGTGGTCGTATTCTGTCTCTTCGTGGTTGTTTTGCGTCTCTTCGTGGTCGTATTCTGTCTCTTCGTGGTCGTATTCTGTCTCTTCGTGGTCGTATTCTGTCTCTTCGTGGTCGTATTCTGTCTCTTTTTGGTTATTTTACGTCTCTTTGTGGTCGCTCTGTTTAGTTTTGGTCCTTTTGCATCCCTGTGGTAGTTTTGAGTGTCTTTGTAGTCACTTTCTGTCTATTTATGAATTCCCAACAAGAAATGTTCGCAGTAACTTCAAAATATATTTTTACGTGTGAATTCTCCCTCCTTCTGGGACGTGTGTCGTGGGAGTGGAAGTGTCTGACTTTATATTCAGTGACCGGAGCTCGACTCTCACCGGGTTCCTCTGAGTTCGGTCTGCTGCTCTGACTCGGTTTGCCCGGCTGGACGCCGACTGACCAGCGAGTCCAGAACCAGACCAGAAACCGAGGACAGAACAGTGAGTGGACTCAAACTGTGTCTGCACATTTAAACACACAAAGACACCTCCGTAACTTCCTCACAGTCTGTGAAACATTCGGCCGATGACACAACAATACATTTTCTTCTTTTCCATCTCTCGTCCTCAAATTTCACAATAAAGCTCCGGAGGCTGAAACTCGACTCCTCTGAATAAAACGCTGCTGAAGCCACAGATCTCCCCTGTGACCTTTGACCTCTAGCTTCCAACAGAGAGACCAGTTAAAGTGATGAAGGTGTGCTAGTATAACATCTTCGCAACACGTCTTTGGGGATTTGGAAGCTTGTTAGAAGGCATGACATGAATTAAGAGAATATAAACCAGTTTACAATAATCTGGTTTCCGATGTGAAGACACAAACAAACCTCACACCGTTTGTAACGTTCACCTCCAATGTCTGAAGGGCTTTTATTTTGAAGAGTCTGCAATGCTTCCTTTTGTGCAGTAAAAGAAAAATATAAAAATATAAACTGTTTGATAAATGAAATAAAATTATTAAATAATACAACAACAAAACCATGGAGTAATTATTGATTAAATAAGGCTGAAAAATAATATTACATTATTGATCATCATGATCCAAATCAGCTGGTTGAGCTAAAGTTACGACTAGGGATGCACCGATACCACTTACTTCAGACCGTACAAGTACAAGTACAAGTATTTACATCTGGCGACTCGCCGATACGAGTACCGATACGAGTACCGATACGAGTACTTCTCTGAGCCCAAAGCCCCTCGTTAACAGCCAGCTGGAGGGTGTGAGCGCCACACGGCAGGCTGGGGAGTCCCGCAGACGAGGCGGTGCGCCGCCACCGGCTCTAGGTCGGCTTGGAAAGGCTCGGGGCGAAGGTGCTTCTCGCGGCTGTGGACAAAGTGTCACCGGGGCGGACCGTCCTCAGTGCGCCCCAACCGCATCGTGCCCCCAGGGCGGGGCTTGGCCCATGTAAAAGGCGCCAGGGGTCTGAGGCGATATCGGCAACCCACCCGACCCGTCTTGAAACACGGACCAAGGAGTCTAACGCACGCACGAGTCAGAGGGTGCAAGCAAAACCCCATGGCGCAATGAAAGTGAGGCGGGATCCCGGCGGCCGCCGGTGTCAGGCGCACCACCGGCCCGTCTCGCCAGCACCGTCGGGGAGGTGGATCGTGAGTGCATGGAATAGGACCCGAAAGATGGTGACGAGAGGTTAACGTCACGCTGCCGTAAAGTGGTATCGGAGCCGTTTTGCGAGTACGAGTACATGAGCACAGTATCGGACCCGATAGCCGGTACTGGTATCGGTATCGGTGCATCCCTAGTTACGACACACGGTCAGATGCTGAGTATAAATGTATTTCTCCTGATCCGACATCTGACTTCTAAACAAAACTTAACATGTGCAGAAGTTGTCAATAAAAACTAAATAAATACAAAGAAGCGTGACTGATGACAGACCAGCTGTCAGGGAATTATGGTCCTTGTAGTTCCGGTTCAGGTCACATTATTTATGACACTAAATAATGATTCCCAGATGTTAGTTGACACAATACAGAATAAACTAAACTAGTGAAGGGTTAACGTAAAGTCCTCAGCTGCTCCAGTCTGTGTCTGAGCTCTCCGCTCCTCTTCCTCAGCTCGTCCTTCATCGTCAGCAGCCTCCTCTCGTCCTGTCGGATCTCAAAGACGAACTCTGTGGCCTTTTTCAGGATCACCACTTTGGCCGCTTTGTCGTTGTCGGCCACCGCCGGGACTTCGTCCCTCAGAGCCACGAAGCTCATCTTCAGCTCGTTCCTGCGCTGCCTCTCCAGCACATTGTGAGTCCTGCGCTTGTCGCTGCCATCCTCGCCGTCGGAGCGAGGAGGACTGCAGCACCGCCGGCCGCCGCCGCCGCTCTGCCTCGGCGCCGGGCAGCTGCTCTCCTCCGGCTTAGCCCGTTTCCCGGCAGGCTGTCGGAGGGTCGCTGGTGGCTGCTGGGCGGCGTAGTTGTGCTGGTGGATGTTGATGTGAGAGCGTTTCAGGACCAGCGAGGAGGCGTCCGGTCTGCTGCCAGTGTCTGACCGCCGGGACGCCTTCCGCCTGTCCACCGTCACCACGTCGACCTCTTCTTCCTCCTCACCTTCCTCTTCCTCTCCTTCTTCCTCTTCTTCTTCCTCTTCTTCTTCTGGGGAAAAACAAGGAACACATTCTGGAGTAAGTAACCTGCATGAAACTAAATCTGTACGTTATACTGCTGTTGCACGGTCAGACGATTAATAGAACTATTAATATTACTATTAATAGAACTTTCTGGCATTGTGAATATTTGCTTTTCACACTACTCAATAATAATACTATTAATAACAGTTAATGCAGCACAAGTTTACTATGTTTTATAATTCTGCAGTCATGTGTTATACAAACTTAAAAAGGACAATTACTTTTCCTTTTCCAACTGGAGGATTTAAAGATGTATGTGAGGTGTTTAATGGGATTTAAAGGGATAATTTGTGGATAAATTAACGGATTGTAACATATTAAAGTCACCCTGTAGAGTTTTTCTGCGTTGAGCACCGACCACGTTGAGAAAACCGATAGAAATAACAGCTAAAAGTATGACAATAACACCTGGGCGTTGAGTCACTTTGAAACTACTTTTCAAAATAAAAGCCTGCTCCCCCACCTGATTCACTGTCACTGCTGCTGAGAGGCGGTGAGTCCAGACACAGTTCTGACGCCACCTCCATCGCCGCTCCATCGCCGTTCTTCTCGCTCGGCGTGGTGTACGGAAACACCGCAGAGGGGTCGATGCAGTCTGTCGCCGCAGTGTGGAGGTCCTGCAGGTACCCCGTGTTCACCTGAGAGCCGCCCGCCTGTCGTTCAGCTGCTGCGCTGTTGGTTGTCGTGGAGGAGTCCCGACGGGCCCGGAGCGAGGCCAGCCTCTCGGACACCACCCTCTCCAGCTTGGTGGCGGCGGCGAAGCTGCTGCTCCACATGCAGTCCTGGATGATGAAGGACTGGAGGAAGGCCGCGGAGGGGTTGCAGTCCTCGTCCAGCAGGTCGGACACCGCCTCCAGGTGTTCGGCGGCGGAGAGGGGGACGTCGGACAGGGAGGGTCCCCGGCTGGGGGACAGAGGGGGCGTCGGCAGCAGCTCGAACTTCTTCCAGATGTCCTCGCCGGGGCCTGGGAGGAGCTGGCTGCGGGGCGGCAGGTAGAATTCCTCCTCCTCGCCATCCAGGAAGAAGTAGGGCTGGACTGTGTCGTAGTCGTAATCATAGTTCCTGCTGGACGTGGTTAACACCGGCGCCATCACGGCCGCCTGTGAGGAAAACATGAGTTTAGGTTTAGTAAGTTTTACTAGGACTATTCTAAAAGTCAGAGCAAACAAAGCCTACATACAAAAAAACAACTATCTTCAAACAAGTTACACCTTTTTGGGAAAATCCAGACGTCTGCAAGAATAAAGCTGTTTAATATTCTTTAAATGATGGTCTTATCACTTTAAAATGTGGAAATCATGAGGAGGTTGCCCTTAAATTCGGTGTGTAAATAACCCACAAAAATCTTAAAAGGCCTATGTTGTATTTAAAACAAACAGAGTATGTGTAGTGGCTGTTATTAAAGTGTGGTTCATGAAATGTCATGTGTTTTTGTGCAGGCAAAATTTGCCAGTTCACACAAAACTTTGTTAAAAAAAGCTGGTAGTTTAGTTTTCTTATCTCTGTAGTCCAAGTTTATCACTAGAAATGTGCCTCAAATAGAATTCTTCTTTATCAATAGATGACTACCAGAAAAAACATGACAAATAACATAAAATAACATAGAATAAAATGATAAATTATCTACAAATAATTAAAGAAGAAAAGGATAAGCTAAAGAAACAAGTGATCAAATAAAATAACATAAAATAAAATGATAAAAATAAAATAAAACATTTAAAAAGGAAAATATTAAAGCAAAAAAATAAAATGAAATACATAAAACACGTTAAAATAACATAAAATAAAATAGATTAAAATGATGAATTATATACAAATAATTAAAGAAGAAATAAAATTACAAAATAAAACAAGAAAAAATTTAAAAGGAAAAATATAAAAGCAAAAAAATAAATAAAATACATAAAAATAACATAAAACAACAGAGAATAAAATGATAAATTATATACAAATAATGAAGGAGAAAGTGATCAAATAAAATGAAAAAGTAAAACAATAAAAAATAAAAGAAAACATTTAAAAAAGAAAAATATTCAAGCAAAAAATAGGACCAGCCTACCAGCCTTCAGTTATCAGATTATTTACTATTAATCTATACAGTTGAAGAGGTCACAGCTGCCGGAAACAGGCTTGTAACCATGGTAACAACTAAAGGTATTGGTAAATTAAAGATAGTAGTCACACCAAACCTCCTTCCAAAAACAGTAAGTTTAAGAGTTTCTTGTTTAAAGTTAAATGTTAATAATATAAAATATGACTCAAATATAAAGATTCATTATGAATAGAGTGCACTCTACACTTCGGCATATAAAAATAATTTAACAGCACTTATTAAAAACGGTCACCAACAACATTTAGCACAAATAAAAACATGCAGATTCACTAACAGCTGATTAAATTCAGCCTGTTTTTAGTCTGGTGATAAGTTCTCACCCCGAACACACAGAGACCATAGATTATATATATTATCTTATATATTTATATATATATTCAGACTCACCGTTATGACTCCCACAATAAACCTCAACAGATGTGAAACTGAGTCAAATCCAAATGTCCCAGTGAGTGAAGGTTAGAATCTAAAACTATGTCCTCTCTCGATCAATAATCAATAACAGCTCTCTGTTAAACGACAGTATTTAGCTCTCTGTCTGCTGTTCTGTCTGTTCTGTCTGTTCTCTGCTCTTCAGTCTGCCCTTTTCTATCAGCAGGAGATCATTAGAGGGAGGAGAGAGGAGATGGAGGAGGAGCCCAGTTGGCGCTGAGGCATCATGGCCCATACTTTTTTCATATATATATATATATATATATATATATATGAAATATATATATACATATATATACATCACATATATGTCACATGATATTGATTTTACTCAGTTATGTTGGCTTTTTTTAAAGTTTTCTTTATTTATTTTTTTCTATTTATTTATTTGTTTATTTATTTATTTGTTTATTTATTTATTTTTTCTCTTTCTTTAATTTATTTTTCTCTCCATTTTGTTATATCCATATTTCATTTTATTTTATTTTGTTATGGTGAAAAGGAAAAAAAATATATATATTTTTTTATGAGGAAAAGGAATATATATATAAATAAATAGATATAAATATATATATTTATATATAGAGATATTATTTTTTCTTTTTTTCTTTCTTTTTTTTCCTTTTCTTCATAACAAAATAAAATAAAATGAAATATGGATAAAACAAAATGCAAAGAAAAATAAATTAAAGAAAGAGAAAAAAAGAAAGAAAGAAAAGTAAATAAATAAACAAGCAAACAAATAAACAAACAAACAAATAAATAAATAGAAAAAATAAATAACGAAAAATGAATAAATAAACAAACAAATAAAGAAAGAAATAGCAAAAATAAAGGAAGAAAACTTTTTAAAAAAGCCAACATAACTGGGTAAGATATATGAAATATCACAAATATGTGATTGTGTGTGTAAGCTTGATTAAAAAGAATAAGATAAAATAAAGTAAAATAAATATAAACAGGTAGATAGATGGATGTAAAAGAGTGATGGATAAAGATGATGTTTTAAAGGAGAGTGATGGATAAGATGATGATGTGGTTGTGTGTCTGGACTGTTACTGGAGTTACATGTAACCATGGTTACGGCTCATACTCCGGCTCGGGCCTTTTTTCTTTTCTTCATCCGCGCCACATGACAGTTTTCGCGCCAAGTGTGAGCTACGTAGTGAACTAAAACGACTCGTGAGCGTGTTATAAACCGCGTGTAAAATAATCAAATATTATTTCTGATAGCAAAAGTGAATTTAATGAACATTTTGCGTTCAAACGCAGCAGAGATATGCGTTAAATATGGGAACTATTTTACTCCTCCGCGGATGTGTCGCGAAGCAGTGACGTAAGAGGGTGATCCGTGTTAACAGTAAATGATGCGGAGGCAAGAAGTTCCGGGAACTCCGCTCTCAGTCTGTGATTGAGTCATGAAAAATAATAATTAAATAAAATCATTTTAAAAACAAAAGAACTATATGAAAGGAAAAAAATGTATAAAATAAAATAAAACAATTAAAAAAAATGTTTTTACAAAAAATTAAAACAACATAAAAATAACATAAAATAACATAGAACAAAATAATAAATTGTATAAAAATAATTAAAAAAGAAAGGGATAAGATAAAGGAAAACATAAAATAAAATAAAACTGATAAAAAACATTAAAAATAACATAAAATAAAATAGAATAAAATGATAAATTATTTACATGTAATTGAAGAAGAAAAGGTTAAGATCATGGAAAAATGTATCACATAAAATAACAAAATAAAATGGTAAAAAATTTAATAAACACTTTAAAAAAGAAAAAATTAAATAAATATATTAAAAAAACATGAAATAACATAGAATAAAATGATAAATTATAAACAAACAATTAAATAAGAAAATAATAAGATAAAGGAACAAGTGATCAAATAAAATAACACAAACACTAAGAAAAAAAGAAACACATTTTAAAGGAAAAATATTAAAGCAAAAATAAAATAAAATACATAAAAACATTAAAATAACATAAAACAACATAGAATAAAATGGAAAAACTATCAAATAAAATAACAAAATAAAATGATAAAATAAAAAAAGTTTAAAACAAAAAGAAAAATATTAAAATAGAAAATAATACATAAAAAACATTAAAATAAATGACTGATTAAAAGCACAATAAAATTAAAAAGGGGAAAAAAATAAAATAAAGCAAAACTAAATAAACAAAAAAACATGAAGAAATAAAATAAACTAAAATGATTAAAACAAACAAGAAAAAAAGATCATCATCCATATTAATGAATCATTTAATTCACGATGACGTCTTCTGACTGTACCTCTGTTATGTAATTCCTACATCTATAGTTGGTACAGCGATTGGTTTAAAACAGAAAACAGGCTGATTGATTAGGATCAGTTGACAAAGACACAACAGAATGTATATTAGTTTAATCTTTGAGTATCACCTCTCTGTACCTCCTGCCGTTGCCTTCACACTGCTGCTCTCTGCTGGCTGCAGTCACTCACTGCTTCAATCTGCTGCTCTCATTCCTTTTTATTCTTTATTTGTATGTTTTTTTTTTCTCTTATTTGTTGGTTCTTGTATGCAGTGTTGGAGGAAGTATTCAGATCCTTTACTGCAGTAAAAGTACTAATACCACACTGTGAAAATACTCTGTTACAGCAAAAAGTCCTGCATTGAGGTAGGCTGGTAAAGCATTAAG
>CAKAOI010027157.1:7225-39106 GCA_916701655.1 Sebastiscus albofasciatus
TATACAATCATCATCACATTCTTTCCCACTGTATTTTCATTTTACAGCTGTCTCTTTGTTTTTATATAAAACATTTCACAACTTAAAACAAGAGGGGAGAGAGAAAACACAAGGAAACAAAAAACAAGACTTCATCTTAAACTATAATTTCAATTGAATTCAGAGAAAACGGGAGGACAGATACTTAAACAATCCAAAGAATTAAAATAAAAGACAAAGATACAAGTATGATCCAGGATATATACAAATATTCAGATCACCAATCACTGTATTAGTATAATCATGGCAGGGCTCCTTTTAATAGGGAATAGGTTATTTGTTCCATGTGGTACATTTCCCATACTTTCTCAATCCATAAATTGTATGTTGGGGGCTCAGGTTTTAGCCCCTTAGTCATTCAAATACCATCTAAGAATACATTACTTAAGCAGCTGATTGATAGTCCAGTGTTGGTCATGTATGTTTTTTCTTTTGTTCCTTTTACCTGATGATGGGCCTTAGGGCTAAATGGTTGTGGGAGATGTGTATGAATGTGAAATTGATATATGTTTGGGAAAATTTGAATGTTATTAGTGTAACACAATATGATGTTATATATATATAGTATGTATATGATAAATGTAATGTACTTGATTTTGGACCCCAGGAAGACTAGCTGGTGCCATTGGTTATCAGCTAATGGGGATCCTTTTTAAATAAATAAATAAATTGTGATGCATTAAATTGCCGCTGTTAGCAATATCTGTAAGAATGAATGTGAATTTAAAAGCATTATCTTAGATCAAATTTACTTTTATTTTGAAAATTTGGCAACGTTCCCTTATAGCCTTGCCGTAAATTGCTCCAGTGTCGTGAATGTTTGTTGATCCAGCTATCCGGTTGTAGAGCTTTTAGTAGTTTCGTGTGTCGATAATTAGTGTCATGTGTTGTTGCTCTGCATAACGTTTAATGTACATATAAACCTGGTGTACTTAGTTATCTGTTAAATGTTAGCAGAACACGCAGAACACATGTTATCCTGCAGAAAGCCTTGTTGTTGTGTGAGGGTGATGGTGATGATCCCGTGATGGACTCAGACGGACAGTCTCAGCTTGTTAGCCTGAGTGACAGTGAACCAGTTGATTCGGTGACAGATGCCGTCTGTGACTGCAGGACAAAGAGCAGATCTGCAACCCACAGGCCGTGTGTCCGCTCTACACGACTTGAAAAGCCACTAGTTCCTGTTTTGCATGGCTAACCAGAGACACATTTTAACTAGCTCTCATCTCAGTTAGCAAAAAGTACTCGGGGTTGTCTAGCACACAGGATGTGCAGCGCACTTATTTAGCTAGTGAGCAGCTTAGATCAACTCTTAATTGACTATTAGTGAATCAAGGCTGGTTGCAGCCTGTTTATCTGCTAGATATGGAGTCAGACGACGACGTGCCTCTCATCTTAACCTGGGATGAAGCAAACAGCGGTTTACTCAACGAGGAGACTGAGAGAGGAGACGAAAGTAAGTTCTTATAGGATCCTCATCCTCATCCATAGTGGAGTTATTGCAAACTATTCATGCATGTATGGTTGGCTGGGCCCATGCATGACCCTGGACATTGATTTTTGGTGTTGCTAATGTTGCATGGTATTAAATGTAGCCTACATACACTCAGTTAAACAGCTAAAACTAATGCAGTCTAGCATTAACTGTCTGCAGGACAGATAATAATGCACACAGTGCACTTTCATAAACTAAGCTACTGGAGTTACCCTTCACTATACTCATTTTTAACAGTCTCTTTTGCACTATACTCACTTTTTTAATAGTCGTGTATCACAGCTGTCACCCTGCACTATATTCAGTTTTAACTTTCAGTTTTCTTCATCTCCTGGTATTTTATATCTGGTATATTTTTTTGTACTTTGCACTACTAACTTTTTTACTGCCTTTTTACTGACATGTTTTGCACTATGGAACTGTGATGCTGGAAACTTAAATTCCCTCGGGATCAATAAAGTTACTATCTATCTATCTATCTATCTATCTATCTATCTGTCAGCTTTGCAATACATCCCACCTTCATGAAGGTTATAATGTTAAACTTTTGTTTTAACTGTTTTTATGTGTTTATTCAACTTTATTATAGTCATTTTGGAAGATGTAGTTTGTCTGTGGGGCTGTTGTATTCTACTTATATTTGTTTCTAATTCTTAGTTTACCCTCATTCATAGAAAACTACAACCTCCAAAATGACATGAAATTGAATCAACACTTCTCTAAAACGCTTTCAACTAAATAAGATAAGCTAAGATAAAATATTCCTTTATTAGTCCCGCAGTGGGGAAATTTGCAGTGTACAGCAGCAAAGGGGATAGTGCAAAAAACAAGATGCATCAGCTAACACATTAAAAAAAAAGAGCTAAACAAAGTGTAACAAAATATGAACCATAAAAATCGGAGCAGAATATACAGTATTGACTATTAACAGAATTGCACAAGTGGAAAATGATATTGCACAGTGAAAATGAATGAATGAATGAAATTCCACCTGAAAATATCAGGTTATTATCAGTTTTTTGGTGTGTATGTGGTCTACTGGGAGCAGTGCTGATTGTGGAGTCTGACAGCTGCAGGAAGGAAGGACCTGCGATAGCGCTCCTTCACACACTTTGGGTGGAGCAGCCTGGGTGTACCAAATAAACTGGCAACTGAGTATAGGCAGGTTGGTTGGTTTCTTCTGTATGAGGGATTCGGTGCACAGAAAGACAGAGATGTAAACTCTCATTAAGCCATACAGTAGCTAATATAAAGGTATGTTATACTTGCCTGTGTGGTGATCATTCTACGTTTTTGACTATGATGCATTGTTTTTGTATAACTATTTATAGTACTGCATAGTGTTGTTTATAGAAGAGTATTTAGTGTTTTTCTATATGTTATTATAGTAGTATATTTTGTGATATGAAGTTAATGCTCGTCTACTTACCAGATGTGCACTAGCGCAGTCGGAAGCCGTCTAATGTTGTTGACCGTCAGCTGCATACATGCTGCACGTCCAGGCCACACTGCTTTCATGGCGAGCAGAGATTGTCCACCAGGCTCTGACATCACGTGTGTTTGTGTGCAGTACGTATGGGTATCCATGCATCCACTCAACATAGTAATCCTGCTGCCTTTGTATATAAGCAACAAAATGACCCCTCTGAGAAACTGCTGCCTCAGCAGACCAGTGCGCCCCTCAGCCCCTCCCTGGTGCTCATGGGCCGCATGTGTGTGTGAATGTCTGCAGCTTGTGTGTAAGTGTGTCTGTGTGTGTGTGTGTGTGTGTAAGTGTGTGTGTGTGTGTGTGTGTGTGTGAGAGTGTACTGGATCATGTTCTCTGGCTGGAGGTGAACAGGAAGAGGAGAGGAGTTTTTTTTGTCCTCGGGATATTTGGGAGTGGTGGACAAGGAGGAAGTATCATACTGTTCTTGCTGATTGCTGTTGGATGTTTCTGGAAAGAGAGGGAGTTTGAACCTGGACACCGAGAAAGAAGGCTGCATTTTATCACCTCATTGACAAATCACTTGCTTGGAGAGAAAGTGTGGAGTTCAGTTTTACTGCTGGTGGTCAGGACCCTTCAGATCACCACAAAACTAGATTTTACTTGTCCTGGGAGAAACGGTCATGACTGCTGAGCCTGTTTGTGTTTCTGTCAGCCTGACCCCACCGTGTTTTTGACCGGGAGCTCCGAACATGTTATTGTTCTCAAACAAATGAGGGGTTGGAGTGGCACACGACGGACACGGGTTGTACTCCTGTCAGGATAACAACCAGGCTGCCGCTGGACTGGAATTTGATCTTCACACTTCAGCTCGATCTGCTGCCGTTACAGTGGACGGGAACAGTCTGTGACTGCATTTCAGAGAGTCATATGGTCTCCGCAACGTTTTATTCCAGGAGTCGTGCCTGAAGCAGACATGTGATGTACAGTACGTGGGAAGAGCACCCAGATAAACTCACACAGGACTAAAATATGCAGCTGCTGAAAGACGCATGGAGGGTTTGCTTATTCAAGAAAGAAGCTGTGATTTATATTTATGAGGGATCCTGCTTGAGTCATCTGTAATTTCAGGTTATTAGAGAATACTAGTTAATCTGGATTTCATCTTTTTCAGTTGTACTTTTGTGTTCATTTTAAAGACAGTACTTTTTTCGGTGTCATTTAAGATAGTCATTAATTAATTCTATTTTACTGCTTTCTCAGTGTTATTAGATAGCTAAATGTCTTCCCTGTCTTTTGAAGTTAGTCACTCTCCCTCTTGTAGCGCAGGATTGATTCCTCCTGTGGTTTATCTGTCTTGTGTCTGTATCCTGTATGTGGCAGGAAAGGGGGGACCTAATACACAATGTGATATCAATGCAAACACTGCACTTTCTTACTGACTGGCTGCACTGGGTTCAAAGTTCAAACTCTGTGGCAAAGGCTGGAGGCTAATGTGTACACGTGTGTGTAAGTCACATTTCACTGTCACTGGTCACAGTAACTCTCACCAAGGCGACTGTAAGAGACGTTTTTTTTTCTCCAAAAGAAGCAACCAATTGTCAAAGAAGTACTGAGCTTCATAAGCATTGTTAATTGTTTTGAAGGGTGTTCTGTCTCCAGTGTCACTTTGATCCGCCAGCTTGGCCTGAATATTTCTGGATCTTTAAGGACGTGCATCCGAACTGTGTTTCTGGATTTTGGATCAGGCCTGAGTGGAATGTTTGGCCATCTGTATCTCCAGATGTGTGTGGATGCTGGAACAAGACCAGCACACAGTGAATGACATATTCACTCACACACACACATAGACACACTTGTGCTGTGGACATCAGGGACCTTGATTCATTCACACAGCTGGGGCACACAGGCAAATCCAAACTGATCAATGGAGTGCATATGCGGACAGGCATCTGGTTCCCATGAAGATCAGGCACACAACGGGAGTCCAGTAGTGATCTCCTCCTATGCCTTACAGTTAGAACTAGACTGCATTGGTAGGCCCATACCCCTCTATGTACAGTGTGTGTGTGTCTGTGTGTGTGTGAGTGAGACCTGTATGCGGAGGGCTAAATATGGAAATGAACAGACAACTTCATTATTACAGTTGGTTGTTCTTTTTCACTTATGGGCTGTATCAACACACTGACACTTATGTGTTTTCTTCCAGATGGAGGAGGAGGCAATTATGACATAGTGAACAACGCTGTGATCTCAACACCTGGGCCACAGAACCACAGAGCCCAAAATGTGTCATTACGGCAAAGCTGGGAGATGAACTACCAAGAGGCAGCCATCTACCTGCAGGTACTCACAAGCAGTGGATTGTTAGTTACGGAGTGTACAGGGCAGCTGAATGTTTTTTATTCCACCTTTCACACTGTATTACCTGTAGATGGTTAAACTTTGTGCTCTTTAAATGTGTCTATATTTAGTTTATGAACAGCTGGTGGAAGTAATAAATCAATTAAGATACAAGGAACTTCAAAATACAAACGAAAGTAGGGAAGCACAAATATGGATATAGAATAGTTGTCCACTTATTTTTAATACAAAAACGCAAACTCACACAAACACAGGCTTTTTTATTGTGTTTTTAAAAAGTTGCACAGTCCATGTGTAATGATGTAAAAGGGTTAGTATTTTATCTTATTTTTTTACATTTAGTGTTTCTTAAAGCATTTGTGCATCCTTAAGGCCAGATAATGTGTTGAATGCATTTCCTTCCTCATAACATATTTCCAAAGCCGATTTTATTATTTTATTTATTTTTTTTAAATACTACCGGTGTAAATTGGGCATTGTTTATATCCATATTTTCAAGCTTTCAAGCTTTCAGTCTTCTTCTTTACTGCATTTGTTGGCGCATTACTATGCTTCTTTGCACATTATTGCTACCAACTGGTGATCAGCAGCATAGGACTGGCAGCAAATGTTTGTGCCGCCCGGGGCGGCTGTGGCTCAGGAGATAGATCGGGTCGTCCAACTAATCGGAAAATTGGAGTTCGATCCCCGGCTCCTCTGGTCCGCATGTTGAAGTGTCCTTGGGCAAGATACTGAACAACCAATTTGTTCCCAAAGGCTGTGCCATCGGTGTGCGAATGATTAGAATGATTAGATTAGATCCTGATGGGCAGGTTGGCACTTTGCATGGTAGCCTCTGCCATCAGTGTATGAATGTGTATGTGTGTGTGTGAATGGGTAAATGTTGGCACATAGTGTAAAGCGCTCTGAGTGGTCAGAAGAAAATAATGTATAATAAATGCAAGTCCATTTACCATTTTTGTGTGCATACATCCTTGTGTGTGCATGGTGGAAACAAAATTGGGACACGCTTTTGAAAAGATTGCTCTATAGTGCTATTAGTAGTCAACAAAATCCAGGGTATCTTTTTAAGAAAAGGTACAACTTTGTAGATGGATAACATGTAGCACATGTAACTCTTATGTATTTTTCATTTTTGCAATCATTTTGGCTGTGTTAATGCATATGGCATACATTTTGGCAAGGTTGTGTGAGTTTTCAGTTCAACCTCAGCACCTACAATAAGTCTACAACAAACTGTGTAGCCAAAATACAAACACTCAGACGCTTAAGGACAAAAATGTCCCCATTGTAACTAGATTCACCGTTCTGACTTTTTCAGTCCTGATACCGATAGCGATACCGGCCCATACTGGGTATCGATCCAATACTAGTGTTTAATTAACAAGCTGTATGCCTCACTGTGTGGAAGTTACTGGGATCATTCTTTTATGTGTATTTACAATTAACCTTTTAAAGGCAGCAACAAGTTGGTCAAAAATTAAACAGGAATTAAAATTCCATTATATAAATAATTAAATAAAAACAGCAGCATTGTGTAAACATTTAAAGAGTTAAAATTCTGAAAATGAATGAATAGGAAAATTGGTTACTGTTTCATCATACTAATATGTTAGATTTAATTCATGCTAATGCATTGTGTTTCTCAGACCACAGGTATGGCTCCACAGTGGTGGGACATTAATTAAATCAGCTGAAATCCAGTAAATAAAATAACAAAGGCTTACTTTGTGTGGTTTCAATTCATACAGGAGGGAGAGAACAATGATAAGTTCTTCACCCATCCTCGAAACCCAAAGGCGCTGTCAGCGTACCTGTTTGCCCACAACCACCTGTTCTACATGATGGAGCTGTTGACAGGCCTGCTGCTGATGATGCTGTCGCTGTGTGAAGCTCCTGCTGTGCCCTCACTGCGCCTGGATGTCTACGTGAGTGAACATATACACACGAACACAAGCTTGCCTTATATACACAGTTCCCTGTAAAAAGCACCTGTGTATTTGATGCCTCTGCAGGTCCATGCCACTCTGGAGCTGCTGGCTTTGGTTATGGTGGCATTTGAGCTATGCATGAAACTTCGCTGGTTAGGCTTCCACACCTTCATACGACACAAGAGGACCATGGTGAAGGTAACTGATCCGTGATGGGTACTTTCTGATGGCATTATAGTCCCTGCAGCATGCTGGATGCTTGCTCTCCTAGGGCCCGGTCGAATGAGGAAAGGCAGCCTCACATCATAGGTTGGGGGATTCAGCTTCTGTTACTGCATATTCTTCATGTTGTCTCTTCTCCACGTTCAGACGTGTGTGTTGCTGCTACAGTTCGTGGAGGCCATAGTGGTTCTGATCAGACAGACGTCTCACGTGAGAGTGACCAGAGCTCTCAGACCAATTTTCCTGGTGGACTGTAGATACTGTGGTGCTGTGCGCAGGTACACGATGACCTAAACATAACACACACAGATTCTTTTACTTCACAAGTCAGGTCAAAGTCATGGCCAAATAGAATTTCCAGCTTCCTCAGTTAATAAGTAAGGAAAGACCACACAGAGCTGCTAAGCATTGCTTTTCAGGCTCCAAACGTGTTTTTTGTTTTTTTTCATATGAAAGGAAACACATATGCTACTCGGTAAGCTTGCAAAGCTTGACAAAATCTTGCAAGCTCAGTTACAGTTCTGCTCCATTTGACTTTAGAACATCCATCGAGATGTCTGTCGCTGTCACCAGCATCTGAAATTTTCAAAAATTGAATTTACTGCTCACTGTTTTAATGTAGCTACTTTGTGAATTGGTTGCTTCAAAGATAATGTCCCCTTTTTCCATATTTCTTCCATGATTTTGCTTTTGTCCAACTCCTTGTACATACAGACACCACTGATTTAACTGTTAAACGCATTAATTACTAACAAGGTTTCTTTCATCCAATCAGAAACTTGCGTCAAATCTTCCAGTCCCTCCCACCTTTTATTGACATCCTCCTTCTGCTGCTCTTCTTCATGGTTATATTTGCTATCTTGGGTAAGAATGCTTCTTATTTTAAAGTATATTAAATGCTGTTGCTTCTTTTCTTCCCCTTTTTTTATACAGAAGTTTTTAAAATAGTTCAGCGTGAACTTTGTACTGTCTTTAGGAGGAACAGGGTTTCCTGTTACTCTGTGTGCTTGACCATCCTGTTGTCTCGTCCCAGGTTTCTGCATCTTCTCTCCAAACACTTCTGACCCGGTACGTTGAGACTTTATCTTTAGTGCCTGACATTAGTTTGTTTTGAGTCTGTAGTGGTCAGATTTCCTGACTTAAATCATGTTGTCTCGTCGCAGTACTTCAGCACCCTGGAGAACAGCCTCGTCAGTCTGTTTGTGCTGCTGACCACAGCAAAGTAAGCACAGTGGTAGACACAGTACTGTTCACTTTTCTGTTTCATCTTTACACGCATGGCATGCAAGCAGTATTTCCTACTTTCAGAGCTCATCATAAATTTCCTCACCACATGTATGCTTAGGTCGATTTTATAGTTTCACATGACTTGTGTATCTCAAGCTTCCCTCTTTCTTGCAGTTTCCCCGATGTGATGATGCCATCGTACTCCAAGAACCGCTGGTCCTGTGTTTTCTTCATTGTTTACCTCTCCATAGAGCTCTACTTCATCATGAACCTGGTGCAGTACAAATAGCCCTGTTTTCACCACTTCTAACATTTCATTCCTATTAAAAATAGACATGGCTTCCAATTAGCTCTTTTACACGATCACTCATCAGCTTCAATTCTCTGTACCCCTCCAGCTTTTGGCAGTGGTGTTTGATACGTTCAATGACGTCGAGAAGATGAAGTTTAAATCTCTTTTACTTCACAAACGCTCCGCGATCGACCATGCCTTTCAGCTGTTAGTTAGCCGGCAGGTACAACCTCACTGTTCTATGTAGTGTAATGTGTATTTGCTGCAAATTATTTTTATTTTATATGAAGCACTCGCAGCCACTGCGTTTATCTGTGTTGCTGTTGTTTTCTTTCCAGAGGCCGATGGGCGTGTCACTGAAACAGTTTGATGGTCTGATGCGATTTTACAGACCACGGATGTCTGCAAGAGACCGCTTCCTCACATATAAAGCTCTTAACACCTCAGGGGCTCCTATGCTCAGGTAACTGCCTGAGACACACTCTTTCATTTAAAATCCTTCTGCTTTTAAATGCAATGTTACATTTTCTGTCTGTTCTGCTGCAGTCTACAGGATTTTTATAAGTTCTATCAGGTCACTGGCCTTAAATGGAAGGTAAGTAGCCTTACATTTGTACTGTGCGGTTATAATTCACTCTATTTTGTGTCCTTTTAATGTACACATACTTCATACGTGTGCGTTGTTTAGGCACGACGCAGTGGTGAACATTGGTTCGATGACCTTCCACACACAACCTTCCTCATTTTCAAAGGCAAGTTTTGAAAAGTTTTTGTTTTCTCCTGTTTATCAGACTAAACAAATCTGTCTCTCGAGTCTGTATTCTCAGCTCTTTCCTTTTCTACTTTAATAGGCATCAACTTGCTTGTGAAGTCAAAGGCCTTCCAATATGCCATGTGTAAGTGCAATCATTTACATTCTCCGTGCTGTCTTCAGAGATACCAAGGCAAAGTCTCTCATCATAAACCCTTTTAACAATTTCTCGTGGCTGCAGATGTGGTGGTGGCCATCAATGGTGTGTGGATCCTTGTGGAGACGTACACACTGAATAGTAAGATCTTTGCCGATGACGTAAATGCACATGACTGAAGGAAAGTGTTTTGCACTACAGATCTCTCACCTTCCTGTCCTCATGCAGGTGGATTTTCCTGGTCCAAAATTGTTCCCTGGAGTTACATTGTTTTTCTGACCAGTGAGTAGGCTCCCTGCTGTTTCTCACTCACATAGAAAATATCATATGCTGTAAAAATGGTCATAGAGGGCATCAAGAATTAAAGTTGTTTACATGCACTTTTACCAATAATAACTCTGCCTCTGTCCTTCCGCTTTTAGTTTATGGTGTAGAGGTGTTATTGAAAATAACTGGTTTGGGGCCGATGGCTTATATCAGCTCTGGGTGGAATCTGTGAGTAATAACTTGGATACTGGTTTGATTGATTGACTTATTGAATGAGTACTGAATCCAAAACTTGTAGACTTGTAGAGGGGTTATGCCGAGCACCACAGTGAACATAAGACTGCATAAATCCATAGACCCTGCTCCAGTCTGTACATTTGGATTCAGTACTCTTACTAAAACTTCAGTGTGTGGATATTTTGTGAAAACACAACTAAAATTTATTTCAACGTGTAGCAAACACTGGTTCTGTATCTTTGGTGTTAATGCTCACTGTGCTTGTCCGTCCAGGTTTGACTTCTCAGTGACAGTGTTTGCCTTCCTGGGCCTGATTGCTCTTGCCTTCGATATGGAGCCGTTTTACTTTATCGTAGTTCTCAGACCACTTCAGTTGCTCAGGTATACTTTTATTTCTTACTCCTAAGAGGATAATGTACTTACACTTATATTTGACATTTTCTTTATGTTAAAATGTTGGTCCAATTTCTTTCACAGGTTGTTTAAGATAAAGCAGAGGTATCGTAATGTGTTGGATACCATGTTTGAGCTCTTCCCCAGGATGGCAAGTCTGGGGTTGACCTTAATCATCTTCTACTACTCCTTTGCAATTGTTGGGATGGAGTTCTTTGCAGATGTGGTTTATCCCAACTGCTGCAAGTGAGTCAAGCAATTGCAATTTATTTCTCAGTATTCTACATATTGTCAGAATGGGATATATTGGCATTAACGCCGGTCTTCTGCATTTTCTTATACCTTGTGGCATAAGAGATGGGATGAAGTAAACATAATTTGTCCTATTTGTTTTCCTTCTCAGCACCAGCACAGTGGCAGACTCCTACAGACAGATCAACATCACCTATGGCAACAAAACAGTGTTGGAAGAAGGCTACTATTATCTCAATAACTTCAACAACATTCTTAGCAGCTTTGGTAATTAAAAAAATTAAAGTCAGTCATATATGTCGAAAAAATAAAAAGTCAGTCTAATATGATGAAAAAATATAAAAAGTAATAGTCTAATATGTCGAAATAACAAAAAGTCATAGTATACTATGTCGAAAAAAGGCATGGTATAGTATGTCGAAAAAATTATATAAGTCATAGTACAGTATGTCAAAAAAATCATAAAAATCATTGTATGTTGAAAAAATGATAGTAGTGTTTCAAAAAAAGTAATTGTATAGTACATTGAAATAAAAAAATTATAAATAAATAAAAAAAAATCATAGTATTGTATGTCAAAAAAAGTTATAATAATTTGAAAAAAATAAAAAGTCATAGTATGTCGGAAAAATAAAACAAATAATATAGTATGTTGAAGAAAAAAAGTCATAATGTAGTTTATCGAAAAGAAGTCATAATATAATAATTAGAAAAAATTAAAGTCATAGTATGTCGAAAAAGTAAAAAGCCATAGTCTAATATGTCGAAAGAATAAAAAGTCATAGTATATGGTGTCGAAAAAATAAAAAAAGTCATAGTATACTATGTCAAAAAAAAGTCATGGTAAAGTATGTCGAAAAAAAAAACATAGCAGTTTGTTGAAAAAAATCAGATTATAGTATGTCGAAAAAAAGTCATTATAATTTGAAAAAATTAAAGTCATAGTATAGTATGTTGAAAAAAATAAAAAAAAATCATATTATAGTATGTCGAAAAAAAAGCCATTGTATAATGTGTCAAAAAATTTGATTGTATTTTGTAGCTCACTATTTCTCTAGATTTGTACATTTTCATTACGTTTTCTAATTTGTGGATACCTTTTCTTTTTTTCCAGTGACTCTGTTTGAACTAACTGTTGTCAATAACTGGTACATTACCATGGTAAGATCAAGTCATTTATCTGTCGTCTTTTATTAGTCACAACTCTGCAGTCTTGTCATTGATCAGTGGGTGTTGCTGTTTCACTGCTGCCGTGTTCACTCTTCTACAGGAAGGAGTAACTTCTATGACAACCCACTGGAGCCGACTCTACTTCATGACCTTTTACATAGTTACCATGGTGAGGCCTGTGCTGTTATGTATGTTTGATATGTCTGTTGGATAACGCACTGCATCTCTACCTTCATCTGTGTGTTCATTTTGTTATTGTGACCGCGCGTTTGTGTGATATTTTTTCTCTCCAGGTGGTGATGACCATAATTGTGGCGTTCATTCTGGATGCGTTTGTGTTCCGCATGAACTATAGCCGCAAGAACCGGGAACCAGTGGAGAACCCAGAGGGTGAGATTAAGTGTGTGTGCGCGTTTGTGTGGATATTGTGTATACATTTACAGAATATATAGCACTTCAGAATAAAAGCCTTCATGTATTCTTGAATATTTTCAGTATTTCTTACTCAGATAATCAGATAAAATGCTTATTTGATTCATATTTAGCTTCCAGTACTGTGTGAAAGGACAGTGTGAAGTGAGAATTGACATTCAGGGAGTCATTTTAATGTGTTTACGTGCTCTAGATGAGAACGGAATAGTGTTTGAAGTAGAGGTGAGTCGTGATGAAGCTCTGACCACTCTGGAGCTGTACAAACAGACTTGCCCAGGACTGTCCTCCCTCAGCTCGCTACAGGGAGTCCTACAAACTATGGACCGGGGAGGGGTAAGAAAACAAACGCACAAAAAAACTCTTAGTACTCTGCTCTTCTCATGAAATCTCACTAATCAGCTTTCCCTCCCTGCTTTGGTGTGTACAGCACTCGTCTCTGGTGTACCTTGGTCGCAGGTCTAGGACAAAGAGTGACCTCAGCATGAAAATGTACGAGGAGGAGATACAGGTAAGAAACTGAAGATATAGTCCTGAATACCAGTCGTTCTTCTGTCTCAACCTCCTCACCTTCTCTACATCTCGTTTCAGCACGAGTGGTATGCAGAGTATTCAAGGGAAAACTTACCTGAGCAAGACCAAAGTCTGGAGCGGGATCTGGACAGTCCCGTCCCTGACCCTACTTCCTTCCCAGAGCCTCAGCTCAACTCACAGACTGGACCACACAGCGTCAATTAATGCAGTTTGCAAGCAGTACATACACATCACCATCTAAGCGTTTTTAAATGCAAAGGAACCCCCATCACTCCAGGTCTTCTCCAGTTCCCCGTTTGCCACAGAAGGAAACGAGTCCGGGGCCTTTTGGACTGACGTGAGTGAGACGAGTTAAAGATGACTCCTTCCCAGAGTTGTCAGTACAGACAGAAAGACAGCAGTGCAGGTCTGTTGATCGACCAGTGAAGGGGGAGAGTTGCCCTCTTTTGGCCATTTCAAAGACTGCAGCCAATATTACCAGGGAGCCTGAACTACTACAGTATGTTGTGTACATATACTGCTGTAGGCCTTTTGTGACCTCTTGTAAATCATGTACTTAAACCTGATGCCTTAGTTGAATGGCTCTTCTGATCAGCATTAACAGACACTACATTTATCTAAAGACCAAAAGTATAAATACTTACACTCCTTTAAGCTCAACCCAACAAACAATTACGTTGTATCTCCTAACCTAATGTCTCAAAAGACTCAAAGTATTTTACTTTTATATAACTTCTTATTCTGTAATGTATTTCAGTTAGTTAAGAAGGGATTTAATAAACTGTTCAAATTGTCAAGTGCATTTATGTATTTTTGCTGTATTATCATACTGCTGGTAACTGCTTATTTACTTAAAATGTATCATTTAACACAGACCAGCATACCATTACTACGACCTGTGAAAACAAATACCAAACCAAAAATGATTTAATGCCCCAAAAGCAGCTTTGTACAAGGTCATTTTAACATTTTGATTTACAGTACATTCATAATGTTTTAAAGTATACATTTCTACAAACTGTGTTTTCCCTATGAACTCACAAAGTGCCATCACAGCACCAGTCAGCACAAACAAGAACTTGAATAAAGGCACAGTGTGATAAGGTTCAGCTCTCCCTGAGCAGAGAAGTCTCAGTTTGTCATTCATTTACCTGCTTGTTTTCAGATGGCTCTAGGTAGAAGGCAAGTACACAAGAACTGTTGATTCTTGTATAAATAGTGCATCAATATTATGCGTAGGAGAGGGTGTAATTCTGTTCCAGTGTGTCATAGTGCATTACGGGAGGACGTCCCTCATTTCAGACTGTCTTGAGAGTCAGATCTACATGTGGATCTTGCCAAACTCTGTGAGCAGTGCAATGAGAAGGAAGAGGGCATAGAAGATGAGGAGGAAGATCCCGTAGGTCCGACCCAAGTGGAACCGGCACAGTGGAACAATGACGAAGGACAGGACCAAAGACAAACCCAGAGATCCTGCAAGAATCCACGTCAACAAACCCTCCAGTTCAAACTGAGGAGGAGAAAGAGACAAAGATGCATCCTGTTTCATGGGTTCCAGTCCCATGTATCTGCAACTTCAATATTTCTCTGAATGTTTAACCAGAGTTATAAGCTCTTATCTGTGTTTGAGGAGAAGATTACCTGCACATAGGAGTGTGTTTGAACCATCTGCACCAGACATCCTAAACCCACTCCAAAAAGCATGTCTGAAGGAAATGCAGTCAAGGACTACTCATAAACAGCCACTGTTATACACCTCCATAAGTTATGTTTCTATACCCACACGCTCTCATTAGAATAAGGATACTGAAAATGATGCCTCCAAAGCAGGCAGATATGGCCATCCGTGGGTAACCCTGCCGGGCGATGGTGATGTCAGAAAAACAGTCTGAAAAAGAGAGATGCATACAAATTATGTGCTCAGGATTTCAATTACAAGCATATACTGTATTTTCAACATACCATACTATGACTTTTTTCCGACATATGACTTTTTTTAAAAATTTCGACATACTATATGACTTTTTTTCCGAAATACTATACAATGACTTCTAAATTTTAGATATATTATACTGACTTTTTTTCGACATCATATACTATGACTTTTTTTTTTTTCAATATACTATAGTATGACTTTTTTTGACATACTATAACTTTTTTTCAAAAAATTTGACATACTATACTTTGACTTATTTTTTTTATATATTATACTCAAACTTTTTTTCGACATGCTATACTATGACATGTTTTACTTTTTTTGACAAACTATACGACTTTTTTTAAAAAATTTGAAATATTATACTATGACCTTTTTTCAACACACTACAATAACTTTTTTTTAAAAAAATTCAACATACTGTACTATGACTTATTTTTTCGACATACTACACTGACTTTTTTTGACTTTTTTTTTAATTTTTTCGACATATATGACCTTTTTCCGACATGCTATAGTATGACTTCTTTTCGTTTTTTCAACATACTTATACGATCATTTTTTTTTTAAAATGTAGACATACAATATGACTTTTTTTTCTGACATACTATGCTATGACTTTTTTTTTTTTAACATGTAATACTATGACTTTTTTGAATTTTTTTGACATATATTGTGACTTTTTTGGACATACTATACTATTAGTTAATTGTTAATTTTTCAACATACTATACTATGACTTTTTTCTTTTTTTTTGACACACTATACAATAATTTTTTAAAAACAATTTAGACATACAATATGATTTTTTTTTCCGACATACTATACTATGACTTTTTTTTGACATACCATACTATGACTTTTTTGGACATGCAGTACTATGACTTTTTTTTTTTTCGACATAATATATTATGACTTTTTTGGATATACTATACTATTAGTTTATTGTTAATCTTTCGACATAATATACTATGACTTTTTTTCGACATACTATACTGTTACTTTTTTTCTCCGACATACTATACTATGACTTTTTTATGACTTATTTCGACATACTATATTATTCCATTTTTATGACTTTTTTCAACATATTTTGGTATGGCTTTTTTATGACTTTTTTCAACATAAGATCAAAATGAAAGCATCACATCCATCACAAGATGGTCTCTAGTTGTATATGTTTTGGAAAAAAAATATTAGGTTCACAAATATTACCTCCTATGCTGTTCCCCCAGGCCAACAGAGTCAGCCCCAGCACAGTGTTGCTGAGACTCAGCACCACACCCAGCATGTGCAGAAGACTGACCACTTCAGAGGCTGCTGCACTGATCAACACTGCACTCACCACGAAGCCCAACAGAGCAAACAGCTGGAGAGGGGAGAAGACAAACTTAGAATTGCAAGCAGCATGAACAAATCACTACATTAATCAAATCTGGTAGTAACACATGTTATTGGAGCAGTGATTATAATGATGAATAAATACAGTATATTTTTGTAGGGAGTCAACCACTTTGGGTTAGACTGAAATATCTCAACAACTATGGGATGGATTGCCATGAAATTTTGTAAAGACATTCATGGTCCTTGGATATGTGTACCAGACCTGAAGGTGGCACTCCCTGCCCCACCACCCAAAAGGGTGCATATCCTGTATATACTTTTTAATCTCCACAAATACTTACTGGGTGATATTTGGGAGGACAGTCATTAGTGGTGGTGCAGAAGACAATACCAGACAGGAAAAGTCCCAGCAGAAGCATCAGCAGCCAGAGGGGAAACTGCCCATGGATCTTATAATCTCCATCTAGACATTAGTTAAGGATTAAAAAAGATGGAGATTAAAAAAATAGCATATATTTAATCTGATTATGGCTGCTACAGAAGGTCATGCTGCACTTACATATTCCAGACTGAAAGGTGAGCACGCACACCAGAGGAGCAGTGATCAGATGAAGACAGTTCAGTGGGCGTCTCCAGTTCCTGTCTTCTTTATCGGGGTCGACCACCGGGATGCAGAGCAGTAGCAGGACCTCCAGGGGTGTCTGATGGGTGCAGGAGAGTTTTAAAGCAGCTAGCTTTTTCACTTCTTTGATTTATAACAATCAGCTTTAATTTTAAGCCTAGATACAAAAAAAGTTCAAGGGCTACTGTGGTACTAAGACTTGGTTAAGAGAGGAATTGAAAAATAATTTAGGTGGCCTTTAAATCCCTCGTAACCCCAGCAAAGGCAATACTAAGAGGAAGCTTAACTTAACTTTACACAATTTATTAAGAAAATAAACCCTATCCAATAAAAGCACAAAATGTATTGGAGGAATGTCCACTGGATTGTCTACAGGATTTGTCCAACACAAAAACAGTCTTTAATGTAAAGTAATCCAACAAAAAAATGGTTCAAATGTAAAATGCTCACCAGATGTCAGGTTGGGAAAGAAATAATCTGGCCTTGGCTTGTTTGTTGCTCAATGTTTATGATCCTCAGTCCACACAGGTTTCCCTACTGTCATCAGTTGGTTGAGGTACTACCATAAAAGGATCTAAATGTGTTTATTTTCACCAGAAGGCTGCCTGGCGCCCACCTTACTCCTCTGTCTACCCTCAAAACAAAACCAAAAAAATCCCTCTCCAAACAATTCTCAGTCCCTTTGTTTCTTTGGGCCACGCCTCCTTACCACTGTGGGGAACCCACATTTTCCCCTTACATTGGTGGCGGTGTCACAGACTTGGTGTATCAACCAGATTCATTCAGACGTTGCACTTTTTCCACCGCCCCCTTGAATCTGTCTACCATCACAAACACACACACACACACACATACCTTCAGTATTTTGAGGACTCTCCAGCTCCATGGTTTCCTCCTCCACTTCCTGCTGTCCACTGGGTTCAGAGAGCTCAGCAGGATCTGACTCGTGGACTCAGAGTAAGGCAGAAGTGGCCTGTACTCTGACTCTGAAACACACAAACACACACATATGCATGTTATGGTCTTGGGGCCTCATTACAGAAAAATATCCTAACTGCTAGTCCTATCTTAACTTAAGTTTCAAAGATAGGAAAAATACTATCTTCATTTTACAGAAGCAATTCCTAAACTCATGGCTGTGTCTTATCCTATCTCTGACCTCCTATCTCTGACCTCCTATCTCTGACCTCCTATCTTATCTCATCTTAAGAAATCCTAACTATAACCATAAATCTGAATCTGCAATTGGAACTCGTCCCTGTCATGCCTGCATCTTTGATTAGATTGTACCGGTAGGCTACTCGAGATGGACAAGCCAAAATATCAACGGCTCTCACTTGTTACTGGCTAGCTAGTTTGCCATCATGGACAAAAAAAGACAAGCCTTCAATTTCAGCTACGAGGAGTCGGAGGCACTAATAGTGTCAGTGGGGGGAAAGGAAACCCCATCTTTTTTATTGTCTTGGGGTTTCGATATATAACCATTAATACATGGTCCAGTACATTTAAAACATCATCATACAGTTTTAGTAGCCTTTTAATCATTGTATTTTGGTGTTTATGTTGTTCCTTTTCGCCAGTGTCATTGCCATACAGACCTCACAACAGAGCTGCTGCCATTTTGGGAAGTTATTTTGAATTTAGGACAGGATCTATGCCATCCTAATTTAGGATTCCTAGCTTGGGAAATCCCTAAACTAGGACGGTTCTGCAATAGCTAAGATAAGATAGGATTTTTCCTAAATGCAGTTAGGAAACATGCTTATGTAATACCAAAAATCCTAAATGTCATCCTTAACTGAGTTAAGATAGGATTTCAGACTTAGGAATTATGTGAATGGAAGTATTAGGAGGAAGTTTTCAGGGGCCACCTCACGCACAAGTACCTTGAATTCTGTGTAAAAAAAAATCTTTTTTTGTCTTCCTCTCTGTTGATTCCCCTAAAGATCTATTGATCAGCAGGCTGCGCACTGGCAGGCTTACACACGCTTTTACAAATCAGAGTATTTTTTTGACGCACATACATTTCCTCATTTTTACGTATGCAAACATTTAGAGTGAACTCTCCGCAGAGTTTTATAAACGAGGGCCCAGGTGTATATTAACTTATATTGTGATTATTATAAAGGTGATGCATTCCTACCATAGTCCTGTTGGATAGTTGCTCCATTCAGGTAGGGAACGTCATCATCAGACGAGTCGGACGAGTGAAACTCTGCTGCAAAGACAAAAAATATCATCACTGGCAATTATGGAAAAAAAAAATGTATTTGTCTGTGTGTATATATATATTTGTGTTTCTAACCTGGAATATGTGCGGCGCTCCGGACACTGGAGTTCATCGAATGTTTCTGCCGGTTGTAGATGTAAGCGCTGATAATAACAGTCAATACATACACCACATAGAGACCCAGGTACCCTGGAAAAGGGAAATGAAGCAAAGTGAAGCTAAAAATGTCACAGTATGCGTAAAAATGTGAGAGCTTGGAATAAAACTGCTTTTGAAACTTTATACATACACAGTGTACTATATATGCAGTCCTACAGTATACAGTACTGTTCGTGTGGAAATATCTAAAAATGGGCCACCGGAGAGTGGGTGATTCACAGAAAAGTATGGCTGTGTGACTCTTTGAACTGCATTCTGGGATTGTTTTTGGTCAGAAAATAGCTGAGATTGCAGCTTTAGGCCAAAGATGTTGGCACCAGAACAAGAAAGAGCTCAGACACACACACACGCTACCCTACAAGGCTGCAAAATCCTCTCCATTTCTCAGTAAACAAAAAAGGCTGTTCAGATTTTGTAAGTGATAGAAATTCAAGGGATACATGCAAGATTGTTAAAAAGTATATATAAAGATTTTAGATTTATAATTTTCTGTTAATGGGTAACTAAAACAAACAAGGATGTGCAGAGCTGAGGGGGTAAAGTCTACCAACACCACAGAAGTGTGTTACATGTGGTATAACATTGTTAAAAAGAATAAATCTTAATTGTACAAATTGACTTGTTTATTCACCAGTATACAATGCAAATAATTATACTAAATTTTGGCACGAAAAAGAGGTCATGGCCATTTTCAAAGGGGTTCCTTGACCTCTGACCTCAAGATATGTGAATGAAAATGGGTTCTATGGGTACCCACGAGTCTCCCCTTTACAGACATGCACACATTATGATAATCACATGCAGTTTGGGTCAAGTCAGCACACTGACAGCTGTTGTTGCCTGTTGGGCTTGAGTTTGCCATGTTATGATTTGAGCATATTCTTATGCTTTTATGTCAATATTTTGTGTTGTTAATTGATTTCAAATAATAAATATAAACATATACATACATACATTTGCATAAAGCAGCATATTTAACCACTCCCATGTTGATAAGAGTATTAAATACTTGACAAATCTCCCTTCAAGGTACATTTTGAACCAATAAAAAAAAAGTGCAATTAATTTGCGATTAATCACGATTAATCATGGACAATCATGCAATTAATTGTGATTAAATATTTTATTTTATTACCGATTGACAGCCCTAATATATACTATGTGTGTGTGTGTGTGTGTGTGTGTGTGTGTGTGTGTGTGTGTACCCAGTGTTTCTCCCAATGACGTGGTTCCTCTGTACAACATGAGGAAAGTCCAAAACACTGCCACCATGTAGAAGATGACGTCACGTAGAAATGGACGGGAGGCCACAGCGAAAGGCTTGACCAGCGCCACGCTGCCCGCAACTACTGTGGTGACAAATATACCAGCTCCTGTGTACAGAGGGAGGGAGACAGAGATAAACGCATGAGTAGGAGAAAGGCCAACCAGGTTTTCATAATAAAAAGCTTGAGTTGTTTATGGTGTGTATGTGTGAGACTGTGCCTACCAAACAAGGCTCCGACAGCCAGCCCAGCGGTGTGTGGGTGGGAGAAAGCCGCCATGGCACTGAAGACGTCAGGAGCTCCATTACCAAGAGCCAGAAACGTCACACCCTTAGCAAAAACACCAGTCAAGGAAAATATCTTCACAAAAATATTATTTTACAACATCAACATAAAGTAACAAGTAGAGAAAGGAACGGCAGAAAATCACCCTGAGAGAGGAACTGTGTTGGTGACTCATCAGTCTGACTGCATTGTACTGATTGTACATAAATACAAATAGTGAGAACTATTGGGGGAAGTAGAGTGGATGTAGATAAAGGATACAGCCACGTTGTGAGTGAGGTGCAGACTGGTAGAGATGGCTGACAGGTTGGGACAGAAACTGGGGAGAAACAGAGAAAAAGAATGAATGAGTATGCTTATAAGAAATGTGTTTCATTTTAAAGACACAGCAGCTTCTTCACCATTCAGCTACTACTGTAGTGCGTAGTAGTAGCATAGTGTAACAGTACTGTAGTGCACTTGTGTTCAGTGTGTGAAAAGGGGGGAGGGTAAAACAGAACAAACTGTCCTTCCTTTGAGGAAATCTCACAATCTTACAACTCAAGTGAAACAATGATGAAAAACTCTCTACAGTCATGTGACTCTTCTTCATGTGACTACTAAGCTGACCGCATTGATGGCATGAATGTGTGTGTGTGTAGTCTTCACATGTGGGCTTGTAAACATGGCGTCACATTAGCTGAAACGAATCAATGAAAATGAATGATTTAGGCTTGCTGGCATGACACACATAAAAGGGAACTTTTGGGATTAACATATTGACACACGAGAGACACTTACAACTTAGACGCTGTGAGTCCGAGAATGACGAACAAAAAGAGCAGCCATATCATCTGTGGAGAAGCAGAAGAAAGTAACGGTCTGTGAAGTTTTCTTAACACAGTTCAAAGAAGATAGAAGTGGTGCTTGAGTCGTACTCGGACAAATGTTGTTATTAGGTTGAACAAGTTGACCCTGTTAAACATGGCCTAAACATGGCCTTGTGTGACTACACTGATCTCATTGTTCTGTAACGAAGACCATTTATATTCTACACTGGCAGATTTTCCTTGGTACATTTAGCAAAACCTCACTTGTACTTTTTACCTCTCAACCATGTGCTTAATGCTATTTTCAGTGCGACAGTTTCATTTGTTGTGTTGCAAAGAGGGCATTTCAGGAAGTTGTACAATCCATTATTCAGCAAGGAGTGAAATGACTGAGTGGTAAAACTGAAATTTTATAATCCCTGGTTCTCCCACAGAAAAGTCATCTTCCTCAAATGATCAGCTGGTGCTGATCTGCAGTTTCACGCTGTCCACACCCAAACAAACACACACGCACACGCAGGTCTTACACAGAGAGTGATGGTGAGAGGTGTGAGGTTGGGTGACAGCAGACAGAAGGCCAAATGGAGGTAGTTGATGAAGCCATCCTCCATGTTACAGTCTGGCGTGTTCTTCACAAACGCACAGCGGTCTGCAGCACTGAGGTTCATCACAAGGTCACACTGAACACACACACAAAGAAATATATGAGTTTTCCTACTTACATGCCTAAATGCATCAAATTATACACATTTTTTAAAATCTCTTGCTCAGCATTATTGTGATTTATCAAGGTGAAAATAACAAGTACTTGTTAAAGATTCATAAATTCAAAGTATTGTGAAAGACATCACTATGAGCAGGGCCAAAATAACGCTTTAGTGTGCACTGGGGAGAAATGTATCAGTGGGTACCCATTACCCACTGATACATTAACTAACTTGATCAAACATAAAAAGTTTTGAGGTATAGCCAAATCCAATATTGCTCTAAAGCAGTCCTACGCTACTCCTACGCTACTCAGTTAGTTGCAACATTGCCTACAATGCCCTAATACACCCATAGATACTGAAGAAATTGCTACCACACACTGACAAATTAATATCATCTCACAGTACAAACACACAGTGGCCACTTTACTATTAGGTACATCTGAAAAATATAATGCAATACAACAGCTTAGCCATAAACAGATTATAATGTCCAGTTTTGATTCAGGCTGTCAGAGAGGTTACAAAACAGCAGGGAGAAGAATATCAGAAACACATTTATCAATATAATACAGTCCAGTACAACACAATCACAAACTACCACCTCAGTAATAAACACATAGTTGTATTAACACCTCTTAGAAACTTTTGACAAAAACTGGCCATTATAAGTTTTAAGTGGTGGAGCTGTTGTTCTGGATTGCATTAGATTGTATATCTGTACCTAATAAAATGCAAAGTGTGCCAGGGAGTGTATATCTTCAACTGAAATAATAACCGTTTTAAAATTAGATTTAGACACAAGGCTCCTCTACAAGACAGGGCCGGCCAACTCAATATTATATTCAATTCAATTCAATTCAATTCAATTCAATTCACATTAATTTGTGCTGTAGACAAATAAGACATGTAAAAACATACATATAAAAAATACTACCTAATTCACATACAAAAGATATGGATTAAAACATTGGGTAAACGCCATGTTAAGAGCCGGGGGCAGTAAGTGCAACAGTCCTAAAGTGCAGTAATGCTGGTTAGAAAAAGTTCAGGTTATGACTTTACCATTTTTACATTACATTATATTTAATTAATTAATACTTTTATCCAAAGTAAGTTACAATAAATGCATTCAACTATGTGGATACAACCCCAAAATTGCAAGAATCATTCAAGTACATTATTTTGCTTCAAGTGCAACATTTAGAAACAATAGAGATAAAGAAAGGGTCTCAGTTATTTTTCTTTTTCATGTCAGCTTATCTTGTGCTTTAGTGGTGTGTATTCCCACAACTAATTTGCACTAATTTCCACAAACTAACTGCTACACAGTGCACCTGGGGCACCAGGGTAAATCCACTGGTTGGTAATCCAGTCTTGATAAGGTCTATTACATTCATTTCTTATTATTTTTTAAATTGATACTGGATTTATTTTAACATATTATAGGCCTTCATCTGGAGGAGTGCAAAGTAGGAAATAGTTCCATTATCTTCAGTCACACTATCACACTGTGCATCTCCCTCAGTATACATCTATCAAAAAACTGTTCATCTGTCAAATGTTTCAAAAGTCGCTTAAAGGGTCATTTAATTGCATGGTTGCTTTAATGTTGTCCATGTATCTGTTTTTATGTTTTATATGTTTTCCCACTCACAATGTTGTTTGGCTACAATTGCCCAGAAGTCTTTATAGATATTTAAATCAATATCCCCCTCACAAACACTAACCATACACTTCCACGCAACACACACACACTTGTTTTTGTCTCTAAATGTGGAGGCTTCAGATAAGCCCAGTGTTTTTTTTGCCTCTTCCTGCACTGTATATTATTAATTTATTTTTTTATGTTGTGTAGTCTTAAATTGTGCAAAATAAATAAACAAATATAACAATACACTTCTATCTATCTATCCACCTGTATCTGGAGGATCTTGACATCTGCCCTGATGTGAACATGCACGTGTTCTTATTTAATAGAGCAGTTGAACTTCATTCATGACTGCAGTCTCCTACTAATCATGTGACAGCTGGAAAAACCTGCTGACATACCTGACAGTTTTAGACAGAAACATGCGCACAGATATCAAAACCAGTCAGCACACACACACAGAACCAGATTTCCAAAAAAGAAATTCACATGAATGATAAATGATGTTAATATTTTCGTAGTCAAATCAAATGTCACTGACCTCATCGTTGCTGTTTTGAAACATCATTAGTGAGGTGTTTGTTGAAGACAGCCCGGCTAGTAATCCGTCTCCAGGCTGGATCCTGACGACATGGGAACCCGAGGTGACCTGCTGGTGATATGACACCACCAGCAGCAGAACCGACAGGTAAACAGCACAACACATGATCCACTTTATCCTGCAGCCAAGTCCATGCTGCTCTACAGACAGGACTGTGGTTTGGTTGTTTTACTCCTGCAATCCGGACCTGAAACAAGCTTAAAATACACCTCGTTGTTGCAGCTTCACTTTAACATCTATGATTTGTTTCTTTTAAGCCTCTTCTAAGTGCTGTCCGACCAGATTCAATGTCCGTGTACATTCTGTACACAGCAGTCTCTGAAACCCCACCTACTGGTTTTCCAACCAGACGTGTGTGCCGCCTTCAAGGACTCCTCGTAAACTTCAGATTGCGCACATGAAATATAAAATATAAGAAAAAACGTAAATCGAGTGTATGTTTTACATATTATTTATTAATTTTATTTCCAAAAGGGCTACTGTACATCACTCGGTAGAATTGTTATGCATGATTTGCCCTCATTTAATTTCAGATATAGTTTGGCAACAATAAAACCCAATGATACACTAAACATACAAAATAATTAATCCTAGTGTTGTTTAAAATAATTAGCTGGTGTATAAATTGTGCAAAACTGTCACAGTCATGTGAACTCCAAATCTATTAAAAAATAGATTAGGAGTTCACAGGTTCAATTTGTCAAATAGTTATGAAGGCAGCATGTACTTTATGTAAAACTCCCCCTTGCCTCAGATCTGCTCTAGATAATTTGTGGTTTGTTTATCTTTGCTGACTCTCCCCCTCAAAAGTCTAATAACTATGAGAGGAGTCATGACTTTGAATGTGAAAAGCCTGGGGTCATATTTCATATGTCCACTTCACACATTCAGGCCTAAAAAATAATTTGTATACTGCAAAAATGTGAATCTATATTTCCATTTGTATTACAGATAAAAATATATATTGCGTTATATACAGAAGTAAATATCAAAATCTCATTAGACAGAAGTTCATTGTATTAGAAAATCAATTTTCAGTTTGATTGCTGTGTTTATACAGAAGTGGGTTTTAGTTTTTTTCAATAAAACAAAATCTCACTCTACAATATTGAATAAAATGTGGGATACAATAACTAGATCTGCCACAGAATTACAGAGGTTAATCCATTGTCAGTGAACCTTCAGCCTTGGATCGGCTGGTCATACACTAGTGCAGCATCGAGTGGTGCTGTGCTGAGATCATAGCAGCCTCTCGCCTGTTTAGTCACCACAGGACACAAGTCGTGTTCACACCACCTGATAAAAGGAAAATTAAAAGTATTTTTTTAACCTGAAGGAAGGATGAATTTAACTTTCTTTTATTTCATTTATTTTTTTACCTGAGAGCTGCATAGGTGTCAGATGAAGAGGCTCCTTTCCAACATGCATGGTCAATGAGAAGGGCACCTGTTAACATCCAGATGGTTAAAGGGGAACACCACCGATTTTACATATCAAAGTCTGTTTACAGGTCTTGGGGAGTACTACTGCATATGAGGAAACAAGTTGTATAAAGCCTTTTGTGGCTCCAGTGGGAGCTGTGTGAAGTCTAATAAATTGCCTCAAGTGATGTCACTTGAGTCTTAAGACTACAAGTTTGAACATTTAAAGAATCTGGGGTTGAGGAGATAAAAAGAAGTGAGTGTATCAGACCTCTGTAGCCTGCTCCTCATCTCTGCTTGAGGCTTACAGCTTGAAGGTAAATTAGCCTCTACTAGCATTACGTTCACAAATATCTGACCAAACTGTTAGTGGGGGAGTTGCATTGTGGGTAATGTAGGCGCCAGGTTTTGACAGGGAAAAAGAAAGAATGGAATAAAAAAGATGATATCTCTGGTTTTGCTGCATAGATTTTGATTTATTTTTCATTTTTTACTGTTTATCAAGAGTCCGTCAGTGTTAGAGGAGTGCAATGCTAAATCGATAATGTACTTTTTTTGTTTGTGATTGTGGTACCTACCTATGTAGATGCGAGCCAGGCTGTATGCCAAGTCTCTGGCTGCTAGTTCCAGGTATCCAGGTGCTTTCGTAGTTGCTACCTGAACAAAGTCCTCCAGTTTAGAGAGAGCACCGTCTACTGCTTTCACCGCCGGGGCCAATGTGGAAACACTCGATGCACCTGCAAGCAGGGACTAAAAAGAGAAGAAAACAAGTGCACCTCACATTCCTGTTCCTCTCTCTCATAGATTAGTTACTGAACTCGTTTGACAGGCTCATTCCATGACCCTGTACCTTGGCATGGGTAAAATAAGCATGAAGAACCATTCCTGAGCTACGAGCCACACAGCGCAGCACGTCCAGAGACAGAACATTTGTTGTACCTTCCCATATACTCAACACCTGCAAGAGTAAGAGACAGGAAAGCTTCAATATTGCAAAAACTGTAAAATACTGTTGATAGTTATGTATTGACCTTACCTGTGCATCGCGAAGTAGTCCAGGCAACCCTGTATCTTCGATGTAGCCCTGTCCACCGAAGCTTTCCAAACCCTCCGACACTACAGCCACCGCCTGACACAAAACAAAGACAGTAAGGTTGCTATCAAAACAGCGAGTTTACTAACACATTTGTACAAACCGGTCACCTGTTTCCCAGTGTACAGTTTGACCACAGGAGTGAGCAGACGCAGCAAGTGTGCATCAAGCTGGGTTGCCATGCCGCTTTCCTCTCGGCCCAACAGACGACACACATCCATCACCAGGAGGAACGCTCCACGAGTCTCCACCTATCCATGGCAGAAGCAAGCATGGCTGAGGCATGATGGGAAACTTTTTATAGAGTTTGTATAGTCTGTCCACCCCCTGCCAGCTCACCTCCATCCTAGCGAGAGTCTGTATATGCAGCGGGTGGTCTTTAAGAAGCTTGCCAAAGGCAGTGCGGCGAGTGGCATAGTCACGGGCTAACTGGACCACCCTGTGAACACACACATATTATTAATCAGCTTATTTATAGCATGTTTTAAGAAATGAGTGCAGGAGGATTCAGTAGTTCGGTAGTATGAGCAGTATGTATCCTGCCTTCTCATGGCAGCTGCTGCACAGACGCTGTTGTGTATCCTGGTTATAGTCAGCATGTTGGCTATGGAGGCCACACCTCTCCCTTCCTCTGAGAGCTGTAAATGAAGAGAGGGAATAAAGATTCATTTAATGTCAAAACAAATCAGCTGGCATTGTCTCAACAGAAAGATTAAATCACAAGTAAAAAAAATGCACTTTAGTATCAACAAAGTGAGCTGTATCTGAGCCGACGTGGCTTCACTGGCATTAATCATATGTGCATAGACCAGAGAGGGAATCTACAGTTTATCATTACTTTAAACGGGTGCGATTATGCTTTTGGTCTTTTTCCCATTCCTTTAGTGTGTTATATATTTTTTGTGCATGTAAAAGGTCTGCAAAGTTACAAAGCCCAAGTTCAAACGGAGTTACTCTCCACCACAGAAACACTGATCCTGAACAGCCTGAAACGCCTCGCTTCAAGTCCTGCCTTTTCTTCCATAACATGGTGATGTCACCAAGTAACACACTTTGCCTAGCGGCTACTTTGGCACACCCTTAAACAAAACTAGTTAAAGCGGAGCTGAGTCTGAAAAGTTTGGTTAGGTTGACCAATCACAACAGTGGGCCAGCTGACCAATCAGAGCAGAGTGAAAAGAGGTGCTGCAGCACAGCCGGTATGAGAAAACTAAAGCCTTTTTTTTAACATTAAAGCATGTAAACATGTTCTAGTAGAAACCCAAAATACAAGTATGCACCTGAAAATGAGCATAATAGGTCCTCTTTAATAAGTGATCATGTGTAACTGACCCTGTGTGCCGGCAGGCCGTCCAGCAGTAACTCAGCAGTCGGCATCTGTCTTGTGCCCAGCTTGTCCTTCAGTCTCTGAACCTCTACACCCTTCAGCTGGCCATCCTCATCTCTACTCACCTCTGCGTAGAACAAAGACAAACCCCTGCTGCCCTGTGGAACAAAGACAAGCACACATACAGTGCAATGACATCACTCTGTAAGTCATTCAAGAGGAGTGATGAGTGGTGTTAGAGGATGTCAGCGGTACCGGTGTGGTTGCTCCTGTTCGGTCCTGCACCCTGGCCAGTGTGAAAGTCATGTCTGCGTCTGTAGCAGAGGTGAACCACTTGAAGCCGTGTAGTTTGTATGAACCGTCTATCTGGGGAACAGCCACCGTCTCTGTGCCACTGGCTGAGGAGATGCAACTCATAATGCATTACAATAATCATGTCTTGTTCTGCACAACGGAAACTGGGTGAGCATTTAATCTAATTTCCTCAACAGATAATTCAAGTAACAATTCAGTATCACTGGGACAGACCTGGATAGTCTAACATTTAATGACATTTTCTGGAGTTTTTCTTTATGAAATCTAAACAATTGTCACAAGCTCTTTCAAATACAGACAGTGGCCACTGTTGTACTGTAACCTTTAATCTGAAGACTGACATTGATACTGGATCATGTAAGATAACAGTGAGTGTCACTACTGACCCACATCAGATCCTCCCTGTCTTTCCGTCATCCACTGTCCAGATGTCCAGAAACGCTCAGGCTGACGGGTGGTCAAACGACTGTAGGCTTCATCTACTGGCCATGAAACACCTATGGACTTCACATACACAGGCAGATGATCACTCACTATGTTTACAAGCTTATTCCAGCTGTAGTCTAATTTTGGACTGAATTTCGGATATATAACTAAGGATAAGGATCTTTCATTTCATCCTACTGCACCCTCGCCACATTTCTGTCTCTGTCATGCACATGAGCTCTTGTAAGAACAACATGAAAAACAAGCTTCTTGTTTAAATTAGTTTTTAGCCACCGAAATAATGATGGTGTTGGTCTAAGACATAGACTGTATATAAAGATGGACGACATGACAGCTCCCCAAAAGTGAAGCCAAAACACCTTGGTTGCCCCCTGCTAGCTGGCTGCAGTATAGATCATAAAGCCCACCTCCTCCGTGTTAAGTAAAAAAAATACAATTTTCCCGGTAGTTCTCATCGCGCTGATGTACGTTCAAGTGTTAATGTTTCCGTAAGTTTTGTTATAATTAGTTATTTGATGCTGTAAAAAGGGGTGAGAAATCATGATTGACAGCTGTGAATCTCTCTTGCTGACAAGCTGTGGCCACACTCGGCTCGCGATTGGTTCGAGCGGGTGACCTCGATACCACGGCTCCACCGCCCGATCACTCCTGCGCAGACTCTAGCTCCAAATGACGTCAAAATCTCAAGATAGCAGCTCCCCTATCTGGGATATACATACAGTGGGAGGAAGCGGCGATGACATCTTTATATACACTCTTTGGTTTAAAACATACAGCACAGTATACAATATAAGATTTATTTTTCTGACACACCTGGATGACTTTAGCAGCTCCGTCAGTCATAGCCAGAGGACAGGTGTAGAGACCAGACGAGGGAGCGAAGATGTACAACTTGCTCATTTGGTACACACGACTGGAACACACACACACAATTACACTTTTTTATTTAGAACAGCTTATCCTATTAGAAACTGCCAAAAATGTTTATGGAACTGAAAATTACATATGAGCTAAACCGAAAAGGGAAGTACAACAGTCTCCTAACCTCCACTCTGCAAATGACTTCTCATATCCGATGGCAACCAGTCCTTCCTGTGCCGACAGGTCTTTCATGCGTTTCCAGGCCGGGGAGGTCACGATGTGGTCCACTCTGCGACCCCAGGGGTCAAAGTGCACCAACCGTGGAGGAGTAACCTCACACTCACGGCCCCATCCGTCCACCTCATTTGCCACGCGCTCTCCAAATGCACACAAGTCTGAGAAAGCTGCCTGTGAACAAGTACATACACACATGGACACATAGATTATGAACAAGACCTCAGCTTATGTATAGTATATTTCCAACAGCAGCTGAAGGCACAGCTGTGCTCCCTCCTCACCTCCTGGGGCAGGTGTCTTCTCAGGTATCCTCTGAGCAAGGCATCCTCTAGAAATGGGTTCTTCAGCACTGGCCTTTGCTGAAAGAAAGATCCTATCTTAGCTCTGGAGAACGGCAGGTACCCTGCTTCCTGCCAGAGTTGTTCTTCATCAGATCTTCTCGTGCCCGACTCAGCTACACTGGCTGATCTGATGTGGACGAACGGTGGAGGAACACCACACAACACCCTGCAGCAGCCTCCAGCTACACGGCGGTTCAGTAGGGCTGAGCATACCGACATGGCTCAAGACCTGCAGTCTGAGAACAGAGTATCAGCACAGTGCAGACAGATTAAGTAACTGTGTGAAGACAGTAGGGAAAGAAATATTGCTGGGTTTAATTCATTCAGCAATTTACAGGATTATCTAGAATCCAAAATATAATATTTAACACAAAATACTAACATAAACACAAATACAAAGTTTTTGTTCACCAACACAGTGCTGTTATAAATAAATTATATTTTAGTAATCCTTTTCTACAATAGAATATTTTCAACATTAACAGACATTTCTTCCAATAATGACAATACTTCAAAACTATCACACCCATTGATTTCAGTCAGTAATAATAAACACTCTTTGAAAGCCACAAATAACTTTTTCTGAATGAGCCACTGTCATAGAAAGCAGTCACACATTGACTATAGCTGGCTGTGAAGCCATATTTTTGTAAAAATATTTTTGACATTTTGTATATTCAAAACAGAAATGTCCATATAATATAATTCTTTTAAATATGTAGTTAGCTTTGTTGTGTTTTGTGTTTTTGTTTTGTTCTTCTTCTTTGAGGTATTTATTTATTTTGTCTTATCGTTTATTTTATTTGTTTTCTTTGTTAGATATGTGAAATACATGTAATGGCATGATCTCTTTCTTTGAATACTGTGGAAATTCTGACTAAACATTTCATTGTATAATTTAATTATTAATATTGTTAGTCTGTCTGTATGTGCATATATGTATATATGTTTATATGTAAAATTAAATACAAATGTTTTAAAAAAAAAAAAAATTTAGTTGTTAACGTAACATTACCCGGATTAAGTTATATCTACTCGTACCAC
>CAKAOI010027159.1:0-18573 GCA_916701655.1 Sebastiscus albofasciatus
GTGCGTGTACAGCCTCGACTGTTTTCTCTCAGTCATTGAGCTATACCTGAAGAATAAAGTCTCCGAATTTTCTTTTTTTTTTTTCTTTTTTTTTTTTTTACCATGGTATCAAATTGGATATAGAGAATTGTGGAAATTCACTGGTATTGGTATCGACTACTAGATTTCTGGTATCGTGACATCCCTAGTGGAGTTTGGATGTTCTCCCATTGTGAGCATGGGTCCAAAGACATGCAGGTTAGGTTAATTGTTGTTAAATTGAATGTGTGTGAATGTGATCAATGAATGTGATTGTGAATGGTTGTCTGTCTGTCTGTGTCGGCCCTGTGATACTCTGGTGACCTGTCCAGGGTGTACCCTGCCGTGTACCCTGTAAAACTGAGATCGGCTCCAGACCCCCCACGACCCTGAATAGGATAAGCGGTTACAGATAAAGGGATGGATGTCAATGATGGGTCACAACATTATCACCTCAACAGTTCAGGCTGTTCTCATACATCGTTCGTAGCTATACCTACGGAAAGTATTGCACTTTTATTAGTATATATCCCGCCAAATCAATTTGTATGTAATCCACGTAATGGTGAATCTGTAAGTATGAAGAGCGACAAAGACCACGTAGGGAGGAGTTCGGGGTGGATGGGTGGTTCAAAAAACACAAGACTTTTGCCCAGGAGACCGGTGTTCGGTGTGAAACCACCAACGTGTTAAATAAGTCAACGTTGGCTTATTTGTCACGTAACTTCCAAACTTAAGTACGTACTTCTGGAGTTATTTTAACCTAAACCAGAATATTTTCCTCAACCTAACCAAATACTTTTGTTGCCTAAACCTAGTTGTTTCCTGTGAAGATTGAAATTTATTTTGACAACACTGTACGACGAGTGGAAATTAACACTTGTTGCTGAACCTTCGGGAGGAAAACGCACGAAAAATGAGGAATAACTTTAAGAAGAAGATATCATCCAAACTGTTGAATGAGGATACGTTATATAGCAATGTGTGTGTCTGTATTTCGTAACATTTTTTTATTATAAGAATAGAAATTATGAACGTAAGCCCTCCTTGTCAAAGACATCAGCCCTCTCACTGAGAACCACAGAACCATTCATCTGGGCTGCTGCTATCATACATTACATTTAACCTTACATAACAGTGACATAGAGAGCCTGTCGCAGTGGCTCACTCTACCAGTAAATCAGGCTGGAATTTTTCTTTTGAAGAATTTATTTTTTTCTGCTTCACGGAAAGTACATGATGGTAGACGTCAAAGTGGCCCATGACATCAACAGCTGGTGACACGCAGTCATGTATAGCCAGTCGCCAGAGGGATCTGCCTGTGAGGGATTTCTCCTATAACATTTACCTTTAACCAGACTGGTCAAATGGTTACACATTGGTATTTATAGCAATGACCTGAGGGAAGAGTGGCTGAGGTATGGGAACATGTACATGCTGCTTGTAGTCGGTGAGATGTTTCTTACAACCATCGTGTCGTGTGCTGGAGCAGTTTGTGGCTTCTGGGCTACAGCACAGGACGACAGGAGGCTCACTAACTTCTGATGCTGGAGTGCACGTGACTATAGCATCACCAGTTTGAATTCCGTGACCTGCTGGGAAAACAAAAGTGGGTAAACTTAGTCAAAGATAGATCTTATTCCTACAGCAGCTTTTTACAGCAGTAATGATAATTGGTTCAAAGACTCAGAGAGAGAAACTGGTGTCTAAACTAAATACACAAGGACTCAAGCCAAGTCAAGAAGCAAGAAATCTGGGAGTGATTTTTGATTCTGATTTTAATTTCAAGGCTCATGTCCGGAGTATCACAAAAATATAATTTTATCATCTGAAGAATATCTCCAAGTCAGGCCATTTCTCTCTCTGAGCAACACAGAGAGACTGATGCACGCTTTTAGAACTAGCAGGCTGGACTACTGTAACGCTCTCCTTTCTGGTCTACCAAAGAATACAATAAATCAGCTACAATTTATTCAAATTTCTGCTGCACGAGTGCTGACTAAAAGCAAAAGGAGAGCACACACATTGGTAACCTTCTAGAGGAACTGAGAGGAACTGAAAATATTGATATTTTTAAACATAAACTAAAAACCCATCTATTTAGTCTGGCTTTTATGTAGTGTTTTATCATTTTATGTTTTTTTTATTTTTAATTCTTATTTTATTTATCATCATCATTATAGTGTTTATTTTACTCCATTTTATTTAACCAACATTTTATTGCTGATCATTATCTCTGTTATTCTATTTTATTTTATTAAAATTGTATTATTTTAATACAATCTGCTTATTTTGTGTAGTTTCATAATTTGTATTTATTTTTATTGTTATTTTTATTTCCTTGTATTTTATTTATCTTTTATTATCTTAAATATCCATCTCTTATTGCTTTCTTATTCATTGAACTTTTATATTGGTTGTTTTGGTGTGCATTAGTCTCTAAATCCGTTTTTAACACTATATTTTTGTCAATCGTCTGTCCAGCACTTTGAATTGCATTTGACTTGTTTGATTGATTCATTCATTTTAAATCCAACCCTATTGCCAGACATGAACTTAGATATTGGACTGGTCAGTCAGTCAGTCAGTCAGTCCACCACATTGACCCAAACTGAAGTATCTCAACATCTAATAAATAGATTGCCATGATATTTTGTACAGACATTCATGGTCCCCAGCGTATGAATCCTAATCACATAACTTTTTCTCTAGCGCCATTATGAGGTTATGACAGATTTATACAGTCAACATAAATTGTTAATAAATATAAATAATAGCTGCATTTCAAAGGTATGTTTGTTATTTTCCATTTACAGAGACTTGAAATTCAAATAATTACTAAGATATTTATTTTTGTGGAAACCAGAGATTGTATGCCATTTTTAAAAATTCAGTAGCGTACTGTACTTATCTGGAATTATACGACACTTAGATAAAGTAATATATAGTATACTGTATGCTGCATATGTATTGTACGCCTAAGGTAGCTCTCAGGTGTGATGGCATGTGCAATGCTTCCCCCAAGTTTTAAATAATAAATGTGCTCTTTTAGGGTAAAGATTTCTGGTGGAATTCAGCCACTTACATACAGATTGGTTGAGGTCAGGGATTTGAACTAGTGACCTTTAATTCCTCCGATCTGTTTGTGACAGCGGCTTCAGATTCCCAGCACCATTATGCAATGTGATGCTACAGTGAACACCACAGATGTGATTTCACAGCCTATTTATCTGAGGAAATCCTCTCATCGTAAGTCACATCAAAAACAACACAATAGTAACAACATGTGAGAAACGTATGCAGGATTTTCTGTAGAGGTCTCAAATGAAAACGTTCTATTACAGCTTGAGTTAAGTGTTGATGAATTGTCTTCCATCAGCATGTTTTGATTATTCCTGTCTCTCTGCCACTTGTGATGCATAACTTACCAATTTACTGGAGGGGAATTAGTATCGAACAGAGCAAGGCCGTAGAAAATCCCCAAATTGGACCAAATGAGGAAGACTGGTTTTGCACATTAACATTTGAATTGGATCATGTAATTGCTGTTAATTTTATGAATTTAAACACAAAAATCTGTCAAGAAGCAGAACAACTCTTAATATGCCACTGTTTAGATCATGTTGTGTCATCTCATGGGAAGGCACATAAATTAGGGATGCACCGATGCCGACACCTGATCTGATATCGGGCCGATACTGACTCAAATAGCTGGATCGAATATTGGTGACAATGGAGCCAATCTATAAAATTCAATTCTACGTTTATACACTACATACGTTATATACTATAATTGTAACTGCTGTTTAAGTTTTGAACAATGTGTTGCTGCATTAAAAAGGTTTACACTTGAATAGTAATTCTTTTGAAGATTTCTTTTACCAAGTTGTTGGGGAACGATTTATTATTTTAAAAGAACAATTAAGTACATTTATATCTATGTATTTATTGGTCATATTTTGTTTTACAAAGTTATGGAAAGCAATGTTTAGGTCAAGCCTGATGTTGCCTTACACATAAAAAAAATGATCGCAGTCACTTCCACACAGTGAGGCATTCAGCTTATTCATTAAACACTGGTATCAGATCGGTACTCGGTATCGGTCGATACCCAAAGCCCAGGTATCGCTGTCGGTATCGGGACTGAAAAAGCCGGATCTGTGCATCCCTAGTATAAATACCACGACATTACGAAGACATTCTGTATGTCATGAGAATGCATTTTACCCTTTTTTGTGTGTCATTTGTGCCAAGCAACAACACAGCGGTAACGGTCGCTGGTAGGTTTAGGCAACAAAAACATTAGGTTTAGGGAATACATCATAGTTTGGCTTAAATATAAGTACATAAACTAAGTAAATATGTAGGGAAATAATGTAACAGAAGTACAGAAACACAAAACAAACGTCACTAACGTAATTTCAAAATAACTCAATAACAACACTTTGGGACATGAACACCGGTCTCCTGGTTGAAAGTCCTGTGTTTGTTGGACCCATCCACCTCCCCTCCCCTCCCGCCCGCCATGAGCTGTCTCTCTCTCACCTTTTATTTTACGTCACCAGCTCTGAGCGTACCATATTTACATGGATGTGTTTACATTGCAGTCAATACAGACTACGTGGCGTACAAACGACACGACAAAAGCATGAATGGTGTTCTTATTGCATGCAAAATTACTTGCAAATTACCGTGTCATTTATATGCCATTTAGTGCGACCGGGTTGGGTGTGAGATGAAAGTTGGGTGTCATTGTGGCTGATTTGGCCCAGTCATATCAGCACACCAACCAGCTGGTGGAAAAAAAAAAGATCTACTGTTTTATTGTTAATTTCTACCCCCATGTCTGTGTTCAAATCAAGATAGATCGAAGCATTAGTTTCAATAAAACACAGCGTCCCTCTCTTGAGAGGTGTTTAATCTCCACGCTGTGCAAAGAGCCCACCGCTCCACACGGATCACCTGATTTCACAGCTCATATGTCCGTGACGAGGCCCGGCCTCGTATATCACTATGACCTCAGGTAACAGGCGCAGCGTCGCCTTTGCAGGGTTCTTACTGCTCTGGCTTCACATCATGTACAATATTAACCTGATATGGAAATTAAGAGATGAACAAAAGCACTCATCCTCTCCTTCCACCTCTCTCTGTCAAATTGAGGCGCTGCAACTAAATTAGCATCACTTAATGTCGTCAAAAGGACGAGGAGCAAATTTTTCTTTCAGTCTCTCTTTCACACTCTCTCTCTCTCTCTCTCTTTTATCTCACTCATTTTCCTAATTAGCAATAAAAAGGTGAATAGCCCCCCAGCTCCTCTCTATCGTTGTCAAGGCTCTCCTCTGCCTCCTTTTCTCTCCACATCCACCAGTTTTATAGATGGTCACGACGTGTGTGTACGTGTGTGTGCCTATGGATTTGTGTGTGTTGTTTATGCTTGCGTGGCATATGTGTGTGTGTCAACTTGCAAAGCAGTAACCCAGATTTCACTGTCACGCCTCAGCAGCTAATGAGCAGCGTTGAGGCACTGCTAGTTAGTGAAGCATGCGTGCATGTGCATGTGTATTGTTGTGTGTATATATGCGTGCGTGCGTGCCCTGTCCATAATGGAATAGCCATTAGCAATTATTCAGGCGCCATGCAGCCAACAAGTATTTCAGCACCTTGGTAGTGGAAACCACACACACACACACACACGCATTATCATATGCCAGTGTACTTGGCACCCAGTCTCAGACAATAGGAGACAGCCTCACATAACTCACATACACAAATCACAAAGGAATATAGAGCAACACAGTCTCACACTCACCACTATATGTGTGAACAGATTCATGTGAAGCACTAAGTGAATGATAATGTCATAGTGGTGCCCTTAGCAAGACACCTCTGGGCTTTATGTCAAGTGTCAACAAGAGAAGCGGTGGTTGTGTTCCTACACATAACAGTAACCTGAGAGAAAATATAAGGGGAAACCGTAAACATACAACTTCCATTATGATTGTCCCTCTAGCTTAGGCAGCAGTGTGTTGACTGAAACTATATTGCCATATGCCAAGGGATGGGCGCTTTTACTCCAGTGCTTTACTGTACCATTTAACTTTATACATAATTAAGCATGTTGAACTCAAGCTCTATAGTCTTGGCAGTGTTACTGCTTTGCTCTACCCATTAACCCATAATCATTAAGATCCACATGGAACAAGCGTTTCCAGTAAAAGTTTGAACTGATCATAAAATGTCAACTTAAACAACTGCACTTTACATCTGCACTCAGTGCTCACATTCTGAAACACCCATACACTGTTACACGATGTGACCACATGTGCATAAATATATTCATAAGTGCACAATTGAATGGCTTAGTGCAAACACAGACGTTGCATAATAAATGTCTCATCAACCAAAAGCACAAAGGACATTATGCGAATATACAAAACACATATGCACACACGTTACAACCAGAGATGTGTGCTTATTGCAGATGATGGCACTTGCCAGAAATGTCTTCCGCTGTGAGTCCCCTGACACTAATATTGACGAAGTAGTGCTGCTACTTAGTTTTTTTTTGTGGAGGAAGGAGCTGTCTGTAGCTTTTTGATGGACAGATTGAGATTGCAGGAAGAGGCGGAGTTAGGTGACCTTCCAACTTGCTTGCTGAAAGATTTCCATGTAACTGTGGCCAAACTGTAGAGTTTGCATTTCCATTTGGCTGAGAGCTGATCACGGGGCAGACAGACAGACCACCTCCAGATGTGGTCTGTCTCATCCAATCACACTCAGGTTGCAATTTGTTTACACCTTATGTTAAAGGTATAATATGCCACATTTGTCGGTTGCTGTTTGTAAACACACAGCATTCAAAGTTGGCCACTCCTCCTCGGCTCAGCAAGCGAGTGAGAGAGAGAGAGAGAGCAGTGATGGTTTAGCGAGCTATAGAGTGACTGAAGAGAGGGAGCGGCGTTAGTGAGAACAAAGCAGTGAATCAGAAAAAATAAAACGTTATTGTCTGATTGTTTCAGGGGCAGTTACATTCTAAAGCACAAATAAACACAACCACAACTCTGCACAACTCTAACACGACCCTGCAGGAAGGTGGCGAGTTGCCAGATTTTGAATGAAAGTATCCGAAGGTCAGGCTTCATCCTGTCCCCAGTGGCTCAACGCTGCTCTCGGTCAAACTCAAGCTGATACACTGATAGCAGCGCTCTGCACACAGCAGAGGAGAGACAGAGAAGCAGGGGAAACACTGAAGTACATGTATATAAAAAACACACAACTGTCAAATACAGCCGCTTTGTATCTGATAGAGTTAAAGAGGGACTTGTGCATCGGTATCAGACGCCAAGGAGCGTAACAAAGCGACGACATTTGACCATCTGAACACCCTGTGCGCTGTTGTTGGCTGGGGGTTACAGTCCCACGTGGGACCCCAACGCTCTTTGCTAAAGCCCAGAAACGTCCCGAACACAGTATAGTTTTGAGTGAGGCCATATTTAAAAAAAAAAAATCTGGGGGGGGGGGCGGGGGGAAGGTGGGGGGCAGACTCCACACAGAAGTGGCCCCAACTCGAGTTGAACCTTTTAAAGCATCTGCAACACTTCCATAAAGCATAATTAATGGTTTGACTTTGATTAATAGGATAATAACTCAACCTGCTGTACACCTGTATGTTCAGATAAGAGCATTGCCTGGTTATTAGAGGTGAAGGTGTCACAAGTGAGAGTCTGTGTCGTCTAATTCCTGGCCTTTAAAGAGTGTTTGCTGGTAATGCTTAGACAATTATAGGCATGGAAAAGCTACACGATCTCCCAGATGGAGTAATGTTTCCTATTAATGGGGAAGAACCACTTCAAAGTGACTAAATAGGATCATCCATATTGATCTCTAGATCTGTTAACTTATACCTCGCCAGTCAGTCAGTGCCAGTGAACTGGAACTTCTAAAAATTTCATCAACCATTTCAAAAGCTTGTAACCGGAGGCCTGTCGGCGCTGTATGAACAGATTACAGGTGTAATCTGAACTTCTGATGGAATTTTTTAAACTCGACCTTTGCAGGTGGGTGGGAGCGATGGTGCGAAGAGGAGGAAAGAGGAAGATTCAGTCGGCGGTGTGCAGAGCACTGAGACAAAGACAGACTAAGAATAGGAAAGCAGTATGTGACATCAGTGGTGGAGTTTCCAATTTAGTCACAGCAAGAGAGCGATGGCGGTGGTATCATGCTGCTTTTGCTCAGTTATTACTAAGCCTAAATTATACTTATTATTATTATATATTATATATATATATATATATATATATATATATATATATATATATAGAATTATTGTTAATTCTATAGACACACACAACCCTTTGTCTCTGGCCCTGTTCAGACCTGGTATCAACATGCGTCCTGAGTGATCCGATCATGAGTGGACAGCTCTAAATACAGGTGTGAACGCACTCATTGAGGACGCATTGAGATCAGATCTTTCAGACCACATTCAGAGGTGGTCTGGGCCACATATGACCACATTCTTTTAGCAGCGTGTACGTGAATGCGTCCTTGGCCACATTAAGGACCGCCTACTCTTCTGATGTCCAGCTGGGATCCTGCGGGATCGCTGCGCTCTTCAGGTGAGCAGACAAGCAGACACGGGCGCTTGTCACCATGGAAACGGCCTCTGTGCTCTACTGCATCCTGTGCAACTGTATTTTATGAAAGTATATCTTATCTATAGGCTACATATCTACAGACTATCAGACTAGGCATGGGAAGTGCATTATTATCATGCTGTTGGAGATGTGTCGCTGTTTTTGTTCCACTGCTTTGCGCGGAGCTGACGCCCGCCCGCCCGCAATAACCTTTTATTTTGATGTTAATACAATGTACCAGAATTCCTGAATATGTAGGACATTACTACTGACATTCATGTAATTACATGTCACAACGGCTGCTGCATTAGCCCTGTGTTTACTACGTGTTTATTTGCATATAGAGCGGGGAAGTGAGATCGGATCACTGAAGACGCATGTGGAAACGCATTCTAAAGCCAGGTGTGAACAGACGTACTTAAAAATGTCCACTTGTGTGATCCGATCACTGAGGACGCATTTTAATACCAGGTCTGAACAGGGGCCTCTGTCTCTCTCTCATAGGTCTAGCTACACATATTGTCCAGTGAAAAAGACAGCGTTCTCAGCATGTTTGTGGCAACAACTGCGCCCTTTGGTGGCTCAGAAGTGCTGCTGGCGTAGCAGCAGAACTGGCGTAGTATCTTTTCCCTGATGGGATTACAAAACTTGGCAGCGTTTGTGTTGTCTCTTTATATTGTGTTATCCTCCAGATTTGAGGAGTAAAACCCGACATCTCCACTAGCATTAAAAGAAATCAGAATAAGGGATGCACCAATACTGGTTCAGATATCGGGCCCATACTGACTCAAATAGCTGGATCGGTGACAATGGGAGTCCGTCTATTCAATTCAGTTCTATGTTTATATACTATATACATTGTATACTGGAATTTTGATTCCTGTTTAAGTTTTGACCATTTTGTTGCTTCATTAAAAAGGTTCACACTTGAATTGTAATTCCTGTTAATTTTTAAGATTTTATTACCAAGTTGTTGGTGTACGATTTGTTATTTTAATAAAGAATAACAATTCAGTAAGTGTATATCTACGTATTTACTTGTTACATTTTGAGTTACACAATTAGGAAAGCGATGTTCAAGTCAAGCCTGTTGTTGTTTTACACATAAAAGAATGATCCCAGTCACTTCTACACAGTGGGGCACGCAACTTATTAGTTAAACACTGGTATCGTATCGGTACTCAGTATTGGCCGATACTCAAAGCCCAGGTATCGCAATCGGTATCGAGACTGAAAAAGTCGGATCGGTGCATCCCTAATCAGGACATAACTGTCATTATGATCAGTGTTGGAGATTATCATCTGTGCCATGGTGGACTGCTTTTACATGAATTTAAAGGTAACTTAATTCAAAGCTCGAAACAACTAAACAGAGACAGAGACTGAAACTGAGGCCCCCCACGGCTGGAATGTGACCCCAAAGAACCTCTTTCCTTACTCTCTTCTGGGTCCCTGGTGTTGAACCAGATACTTGGACAAAACAACAAAAGGCAGAGGATTTATGCCTCCATTTGGTTTTAGGGCAGAACAGGAGAACAGAGTATTCAGTTGAGAGGTTTCTGTGTCCCTCCCACTTCAGCATAATCTATAGTTTTACTGCCTCTGTAGGCAGCTAAAGCGCACAGCAGGGAGGCTGCACAACAATAAATCACAAAGTTTGTTGTTGCAACTGCAAAAACAAATGTTTTTCAAAAATAAGTGTATAGTGTGTGAATATTTATTTACAAATTGACAATGCATATTAAACTAAAACAAGTAATATTTCCCCCTGTTGGCCATGATTAAAACCAGATTTTCTTTTGCAGTGTGCAATGTCCATCAGAATCAAACTGTGTTTTCAAAGTGTTAACAGTCAGTCAAATTGATGTGAGAAATTAATTCAAAAATATTAGTCATAGGGAAAACAAGATAAAAAAATAATGAGATGAGAGAATACACACAGCAGCAGAAGCAGAAGCAGCTCTGTACTTTCACTCACACTGTTGGACACTTAATAAGTCCTCCACTGCAGCGTTGGAGTGGATGAGTGGTTCGGTTTTGGCAGCCGCAGGCGGTGTTACAACACGGGGCGAGACAAGCATCAGCCCGCAAACTCACTCTCTCACCCAAAACATTTTTAATCAGCACCATGAACCGAACATGGCAGTTTTCCATCAGCAAGTTCTGTAGCTCTCTAATCCCCCAAACTACGGCTGATTCAGAGTGTTGCCAAAACCACGTTACTCCTCACAGCCTGGTCTTAAGCATGTAATAGACCCACCTGTCCACCAGAAGAAAGTGCGTCATTGGCGCAATTTGTGTCGCCGAGATGTGATTATTACACGCCTGCATGAAGGTGCAGTGTTATGAAGTGACGTTTGTCACATGTTGCGTAGTGACAGAAGTCTAACGTCAGAGCTAGTGGGCAGGTGGGGAGAATGTTTGGGCCCAACAGACACAGGACTTTCAAACAGGGAGACCAGTGTTCGAGACGGGTGTTTTGTTTTGTAAGTTACATTAGTGGCGTTTGTCATACTGACAGTTGTCACTTGACGTTTGCCATGGGTTTTCTGAAACATTATGTTGTTTCCGTACGTGTATTACTATTTGAAGCCCACCCATGACGTTTTCCCTTAAAGGGACTGTTTATAAGTAAGTAAGTAAGTGGTGGACACACTACCAACGTCAGGAGCGCGTGGCGGCTGCGTGGCGTGTTGTTTTTTATTTCGGCATCCATGTTAACAGGTTAGAGTGGCCACACTGCCTGCATGAGACGCGCGTCTATTTTATAGAATAGAGGGCTCGCCTATTTTTCACGCCAGCCACGCGCGTCCCAGCTGTATCTCTCAGCAGCAACAGACAGTGAAGGTGATCTATTGATAGTATATGGACATCATATCAGCTACGACATCTGTAGAATATGTCACAGACAGTGAAGGTGATCTAGTGTCTGTATATTAACATCATACCAGCAAGACTTTACTACAGTTTCGATGTCTATCGGTAGACTATGTTACGGAGATGAATAAAGGTAAAGACTAATTTTTAAATCAACACTTCCTGCTTTCATTTCAAAATAAAAGCCCTCAGGCATTTTTTCTATGGACCGAATTCCTTCATTTGTTAACACAAGGCTTTTATTCTGAAATATGAGCAGTCAGTGCTGTGGAACATGCAGTCACTTTGGGAGCTCCATGAATTGATAAAGTTTGGGGTTTAAATCAACACTTCCTGCTTTTATTTCGAAATAAAAGCCCTTGAGCGTTTTTTCTGTGGACAGAATTCCTTCATTTGTTAACACGAGGCTTTTATTCTGAAATATGTGCCGGACAGTGTTCTAGAGCTCAATGAATAAATATAGTACGGAGTTTTAATTGTGGATTATTACTATTATTTACAAATTACCACATGTTTCTGAACCTTTCTCTGTTTAAAATACATATAGATCACATTTATCATGAAGTTAAATGGCCATTAAAGCCAAACTCTATGTAGAAAGAAGGGGCTGACAGCAGCAACAGAAACCCAGCAGACACACAGCCGACACGCAGCTAGTGTGAACACCAGACGCGTGTATCACACAGCCAACACGCCACACAGCTGCTACGTGCTCCTGACGTTGGATGTGTGCTCCAGGGCTTACACTTACACTCTTATAAATCACTACGGGCCGGAGTCCCATGCCCGCTCGCGTGTTGCTACGCTGTTCCAACACAAACTACACAGAAGCACCAAAACCGCAAATTTATATCTAGTGAAGCCCGTCTTGCAAAACAGTGTCAACTAATCCTGTTCCAACCTCCCGACCTTGGCCAGAAGACACAGGGGAGACCGTAGCTTTGTGTCGATGCTGTGCTCTACTCCTCTGCCTGCCTTCACTCACACACCGCGCTCGTTCTCACTCGCTCTCTTGCTCCACCTCTCACGTGCATGCGTGCACATTCCACACTGCAGAAGAGTTAGTTTAGCTCTGAGAATATCTAGTGAATGTTCAGTGGACGTTTGTGCAGAAATAACTGCTGCAGCTCCTCCAGACCAACAGAGGTCTCCCGTGTCTTGTGAAGTGACGGGGCTCCGCAGAGAGAAACGTTATCATCTCCGACCAAAACTCCGGTGTCTCCCCCGTTCCTTCTGACCGCGGTCGGGAGGCTGAAGCAGGAAACACAGTATCAGCATTGATTCACGGAGAGACCTTCAACTGGTCAGCTAACATTACTGCCAAGTAGCTGAAATATAGAGAGATATTGTGCTTTTAGCTGACGTGTGTCTCCTCACTGTTTTGAACGATGCTCGTTCATGTCTATGTAGAGCGAGCACAAGCACGAGCAACTGGACGCTGACTTTCATTGACTTAACGGCCACAGGTGTCGCTGTTAACAAGCAATTTCTGATTCTTACACAGAGTCCCTTTAACCTAACCAAGTGGTTTTGTTGCCTAATCCTAAGTAAGCGGCTTTGTTGCCCACTGCTGGTACTGCACCTTCATACTGATGTGTAATATTCCCGTCTCTGCGAGGCAAAACGTGACTCTGGCACGCTGCCAACTGGTGGACAGGCGGGTCCATTACACGCTTTGGCGTGATATCAGGTTGCCCCGAATGATGAAAACAGACAGGAATATACTCAATGACCTTAGGCATAAATATGTCTATTTTCATCCTTTGGTAGTTTCTCATTTTGATAGTGCGTCAGTAGGTAGTTATCAGCATGGAAAAATAAACTAAACCAGATGTTGTCACATCCTGTTTTACATAATCATGTTTTGGAGTCCAAAAGTCCTTTAGAAGTAGAATTAAATAGAGACTGTTTATACACAGTAACAGTGTCAAAATGTTTCTGTGCGTGTTTTGTCATCGCGAAAGCATAATAACTTTTAATAACACTTTTATAAATCATCGTAGATTAATGAGTATTTCCTACCCACTTGTAGGACAAAAGGAATGATGAGAAGAATTATTGATGTTTTTGTTCATTTTAAAGTCTACACTTTTATCACGGCCACTGTGCTCTCTGTTAAGTGATGTTTGATATGAATTCAGTCAAACAATTTAAATTAGAAAGTAAAACTACAGTGGCACAGAATTACCGCCTCGCGGTTGTACACCTCTGCCAAACAGTCAAGTTGCAGTTTACGTCCATGTCTGTCCAAAAATGTCATCACATCATCATTTTATCCTGTTAGACATTTGTTGGAAAATTGTCATAATTAGCACATTGATTCTTGAATCATGGAGCCAAAAACGTGTTTCATGAGGACACAGTGACCTTGACTTTTAATCCCCAAAATCGAATCAGTTCATTCTTGAGTCCAAGTGGACGTTTGTGCCAAATTTGAAGATATTCCCAAGGTTCTCATTCTCAGGGTGTTCCTCAGATATTGTGTTCACGAGAATAGAATGGATGGACATATGGATGTACGGCCGGACAGACGGCCGGACAGACAGACAGACAGACGGACCACCCCAAAACTTAACACCTCTGGCCACAGCTGTCGCCGGCGTGGAGGCTTAAAAGTTAATTGAACAATTTTTGATTCACAGCACTAAAGTAAAGGATCTTTATATTAATCTCTTCTGGTTTAAGAAGAAGAAAAAAAGCCAAAGAAAAATCCAAATTCCTACCAGGCTAATGCAATTAGGCTCACTAGTTTTCATAGTCAGTTTGAGTGGATAACACATTTCTGTGACAACACCTTGACAGTACATGTACGTACGTGGAGATATATAGCATGTGTGTGTGTGTGTGTGTGTGTGTGTGTGCGTGTTCCCAGCTGACCAGGAGGCTCATTTCTTTCCCTTCTCTCTCTCTCTCTAAATTATCCTGACAGGGCTTATAGCCTTTCTCTTCACCTCAGTGGCCTCACCTCATCTCCAATCAAATGCTGCTCTGACACACCCTATCTGTGGAGCTGTGTTTCACCGCATGCACCCGCTCATCACACACAGCCAATCGAACAAGTGCATCGTGCATGTGTGCAATTTCCCATGTGTGTGTGTTTATGCCGTGCATGCCCTTTCCTCTCTCGTGCTGACGCGTTGTGTAATAGCACTCGTCCGCTTCAAGCCCACTCTCCGACAGTACGTTATTTTGGCTGTTACACACTCACAACTACAGATGCACACGTATGCACACATACTTCTATTGTATAAATCCACTGAACCACACATTGGCATTTTTCAATCAAAAATGTTTAAACCAAAAACCACTGAGTGAGAACACAACAGATTCAAGCTGCTCTCCAATCTGTAATTCAAGATGTTTCAGTGCACAGGGACAGATTTGTAGGCAAAAAAAAAAACAAAAAACAGTTTTGAGAGCACATCCCTGAGTTTGTGAGCTCAAAATCTGCTCTCGCTGTTTCCTCCAGCTGTTTCCTCAGATTGCGAGCGCTCGAAGGAAGCCGTATACCGCTCGCTCAAATCCAGCGACGCGATACCTCTCGAGGCTCAAGTCATCGATCGACACTCATGATTCTGTCCGCGCTCGCTCTCGGACCTCGTTTGGTGTTTATAAATCTGCCTCTCTGTGCCTCTTTATGCGCTTGTTCAACTCTTTTGTCTTTAATGGACTTCCATACATCATCGCCGCATGTCCTCACGTGTGACAATCTTTGCAAAGTCTGTTCTTTGGGCAGCTGCAGTACGTTTCCCTCAAGCAGCCGATCTCTATGACCAAACTGCTCAGTCAGTACATGCTTAAGGTTTCCTTCACTTTGACTAAAAATAGAGAATGTTTTCTCTTCTTTGCTTCCTGAACATGTGGAGTGTGTACTTCTCATAGTCTTAACTCAAATCTGAACACACAGACATGAGAGGTATTTTTAGAGTCAGTGTGACTCTGTGAGTATCCGTGAGTACTTTGTAAACAAGAACTGGTAATAGCTAATCCGGCATACTCTGCAAAGTATTTTTACTACTGGAGATGTAGGTACAAATACAAAAGTAACAAATAATTCCATGTTTCATATTTTCAAGAAAAAAAAAATACAGACAGAACAGAGGCCTGTACTACAAAGCAGGATTTGGCATTAGGGAGGCAACTTCAGGGTTTTCTGTCCTACGAAGCTGGATCACTTCTTACTGGAGTAGATCGCCATGGTAATTTATGCTGAACAGCTAACCTGCTCCGGAGCAGGTTATGTTCCAGATAAGAGATCAACTCATATGAAAGCACCGCCTACTGACCAATCAGAGCTCGGTGCGGTGATTGAATGATAATATTACACACATATGAAGAAGTTACAGTCATAATCCAGACTAAAAACAACACAGTTTAAACTGACAGATGCAGGAAGGACAGCTGGATTTATGCTGTGGGTGTTTACCGCTTTGAATTATATTTTTTAACTTCCTCTTGCTTTCGTTTGAAACTGCCAGAGACGGGGACGCAGCTGAAAGAAGGTTGAAATAGTCATACACGCTGCATTCTTATTACTGGGCATGATTAGGTGTAATCCGGTGGAGTCAGGAGTATCAGAGAATAAAAATAAAAACATGTCATGTTAGCAGGTTAGTAGGTTAACGGATTGACATTTTATGATGTCTCATATAAGCAAGAGCATTAGACAATGAAACAGAAAATATTTAGGGCTGTCAATATTTAATTGCGATTAATTGCATGATTGTCCATGGTTAATCGTAAATTAATCGATTATCAAGTACATTTTTTATCTGTTCAAAATGTACCTTAAAGGGGCATTTTTCATATATTTAATACTCTTATCAACATGGGAGTGGGCAAATATGCTGCTTTATGCAAATACATGTATATATTTATTATTGTAAATCAATTAACAACACAAAACAATGACATTGTCAGATATTGTCCAGAAACCCTCACAGGTACTGCATTTAGCATAAAACAATATGCTCCAATCATAACATGGCAAACTGCAGCCCAACAGGCAACAACAGCTGTCAGTGTGTCAGTGTGCTGACTTGACTATGACTTGCCCCAAACTCTATGTGATTATCATAAAGTGGGCATGTCTGTAAAGGGGAGACTCGTGGGTACCCATAGAACCCATTTACATTCACTGATCTAGAGGTCAGAGGTCATCGCTCTGCTCAATGCTTGCATTGACATATCATGGTCATTTTATGATGTATTACAGTAAGTGTATTACATATTGGTCCTTTAAGTCTCATATAGGCAAGAGCACTAAATAATGAAAATGTACAAAACAGGTGTAAAAACTAGGCAGCAGGCATCTCTCATCACCATCTGATCGCTACTCGGAAGGTAATACAGACAGTTTGGCAAAATATGAAAAGGAAAGCTGTCAATTTGAGTAAAAACATTCTTCCTCTCAGAGTACATTTCATTTTTTTTCTTATGATATTCAGCCACTAGATTGCATGCCTTGTTAGAAGCCTTGTTAGAAGCCTTGATAGAAGCCTTGATAGAAGCCTTGATAGAAGCCTTGTTAGAAGCCTTGATAGAAGCCTTGTTAGAAGCCATGACAAAAGCTTTGTTAGAAGCCTTGTTAGAAGTCTTGATAGAAGCCTTGTTAGAAGTCTTGTTAGAAGCCTTGTTAGAAGCCATGACAAAACTTTGATAGAAGCCTTGTTAGAAGCCTTGTTAGAAGCCTTGTTAGAAGCCTTGTTAGAAGCCATGACAAAAGCTTTGTTAGAAGCCTTGTTAGAAGTCTTGATAGAAGCCTTGTTAGAAGTCTTGATAGAAGCTTTGATAGAAGCCTTGTTAGAAGTCTTGAGAGAAGCCTTGTTAGAAGTCTTGATAGAAGCTTTGATAGAAGCCTTGTTAGAAGTCTTGATAGAAGCCTTGTTAGAAGTCTTGATAGAAGCCTTGTTAGAAGTCTTGATAGAAGCTTTGATAGAAGCCTTGTTAGAAGTCTTGATAGAAGCTTTGATAGAAGCCTTGTTGGAAGCCTTGTTAGAAGCTTTGATAGAAGCCTTGTTGGAAGCCTTGTTAGAAGCTTTGATAGAAGCCTTGTTAGAAGTCTTGATAGAAGCCTTGTTAGAAGCTTTGATAGAAGCCTTGTTAGAAGCCTTGACGGAAGCCTTGTTAGAAGCTTTGATAGAAGCCTTGATAGAAGTGGGAACCAAACGTCAGGTATCTTTCACAGAGATAAACAAAACATTCAGGATACGTCTTGTCGGTCTTTTGTTGAATCAGTAATGCCAAAATTTTAAAAATGAACAAACATAATATATATATTTTTTTTTAGAAAATGCAATACTTTTATTCTGCACCTCTCTAAAAGCTCTGTGTATGTAGTATTGTTTTTTTTTTTGTAACAATGTTAACAATAAGACCTTTAAATATGATTTGGCATACTTCTAAAGGTGCCAAATGCCAAAATGTAAACAAATGTAGGCAAAAGAAATTATATATATTTGTTTAAAAGTAGCCCAGAACATAACTCACTGAATCCATGGGGACATCTTACATCCTGTTTACATCCCCCAAAGCAGTGTGGGAAGTGTAGTTTCCAAACTCAGAGCATGATTATCCTCCAAATAGAATGATAATAAGGAGTAACAAAATCCATTAATATTAACTTTCCTCCTGTCATCATGTCCGTACAAAATGTTATGGCCATTCATCAATAGTTGGTGAGATATATATCAGAACCACGCTACTTTAGTGTGGCTAAAAAAAACATCAAGCGTCTTCTTAATAAGGTATTGGGCCACCACAAGCCTCCAGCTTCAGTGCTCCCTGGCATAGATCTTACAAGTCGCTATAGAACTCTACTGGAGGGCTTAACACCATCTAAAGATATTCCCCCCTTTGGTGTTTGGATGATGACGGTGGAGAGGTCATGCCGGTCAAACATCTCCTACTGTATGTGTTCAGCAGCTGTATTTGTTGTGTTTCTCCGCTCATGTATTCATGTTTTTCCTTTAATTTGTCACCTGTCTATATATATATATATATATATATATATATATATATATATATATATATATATATATAT
>CAKAOI010027160.1:0-40834 GCA_916701655.1 Sebastiscus albofasciatus
GGAAACAGCTTTTCTAAGATGGTGGATGTTCTTGATAGCAGAATCTAAAGATGAATTGAAGTGAAAAGTGTTCTTGGTTTTGGGAAGCCCTGCTGATAGAAGGCTTTTGAATGTCTGCAAAGATTATCCTGTCACGTCTTCATAATTCACAAAAATCACAACACATCTTTAATAGGATTCCTGTTGGATGAAAGCGTCTCTGCTGTGACTCAGAGGGAGACTCAGACACCCACATTTGCGCTGACAAACATATGCGACGTGGACCTCGACAGATAAACGAGACGGGCCTCCTCCACACTGAGCTCCACTTGAAAGAAGGGCTGAGTTTGGATTTTAGTTGATAAATGTTTGATGCGTTACAGTGTATGTATATGATGTGTGAGTCATCTCAATGTGGGATATCTGGCGCCTGAGGCAAAACGGGGAAAGGAAAGGAGATGCAATAAATCCAAAATTCTCTGGTCTCATTACAACAAAAGCACCCAGTCGTTCCTACCCACCCGTCATAGAGCAGCAGTGGAGTGATGTTCCTTACCTTGCTCTTGGATATGGAATGTGAGTCCTCTTTCAAAGGCAGAGGCAAGAGGTCCTCCTTCCCTCTCTCAAAACCTGTGACAAAAAACACAACAGTAAAGACATCAGTCCACCATTATTCTCCAGGTAACTACAGCGGTGGTTCCCAACCTACCTAGCTGAGCTCCTAGACTGCCCCGTGCCTCACTTTGTATGTGTCAAGTGGGAGAGCAAATAGGTTTTTGACTGCAGTGAAAATATTGGTTTTGAAAGGCTAAACGCCAACAAATATGGACTGAAGCTGAATATTTAGTTTGGTTTTGCTACTAAGTAGGAAAGAAAGCTATCTATTAAAGATTTTTGCCAATAGATCCCCCTAAATATTACACACTGTTCCTTTAAAGAAAACAAAAATGTCCCATCTAGCTTTCACTAGTGAGATCAACCGGCCATTAGCTATGAAATGTGTTTGAAAGCACTTGCGGGGCTCGGGAGTCCAAATGTCTGAGTGGCCAAATTGAATCTCATGACATAATGTCAGTAACGGTCACGAGAGCACGCTGTCCTTCAAAGCAACTGGAAGTAAGCCATGGAATCAACAAGCTGCCGCCTGCTGCCAGTCGCTAATCTGAACTGAGCTGATAGGTTAGATAAGTTGGCCGATGAAAGGAGGTTCCCTGTTTTAATCTGTGGTTTGGCTCGGGGAGCAAAGAGGAAACAAAGAAACGTCACTTGGACACCAACTGCTCCGGTGAAGTTGCTGAAGGGAATCTCTAAAAATAACAAACTGGGTAATAATGAAAATGTGTCTGAATGTAGTTGACAAACCCAAACAAAGAGATACTAGCTGTTCTTTATTTGAGCTCCACCTTTTTTCTAACCAATTAGTCTAACCTTAGCAACAGATTCCCCACTGAGATCCTGGCAGCTGGTGACTCTGGTGGTCTCAAGGTGACAGAGAGCCTGTAAATATTTTAGAGCTTCCGTCTCCTATCCACAGGCCGTCAGTATTCATCCGTGAGAATGAAGTGAAGCACTGCAGAGATTCATTACTAATGTTTATCATTTGGAAAACAGTCACATCTTATTTGACTAACTATTTGCTTTAAAAAACAACAACACAGCTGGGTGTTTGTAGTTGTGGCAAAATAGGCATCCTACCTATGTATTCTCCCTGCATGCTTTCGTTTTGTCCTGCAGACATCATGGATCGTGAATTCTTAAATGACTCAGAGAAAACCTAAAAGTTTCAAACTCCATGCTCGGATACTTTTAATAAAAACAACGTGATGTTCGGTGCATTACTGGGTTGATTTTGTGCAGGACTGTTTTTGTCATATCCACTTTATATTAACCTGCCTCCTCTTCTACCCTGCTTCAATTTAATGTCTTTCAACAACCCCCTATAAACAAGCTTGTTTGCTGTCAGAGTGTTATTTGTACACAGAGAAAGTAATAATGATTGTGATGGCAGACAAACTCCAAACCAATATGCACCTAGAAGTGGAAGGTACCAGGGGTGGAAAAAAACTCAGCGATTCACCGGCTGTATGTATACCGATTTCTTTTCTCAGATTTTAAAATAACTGAAGTAACTAACTGGTAAACAGAAACTTCTCTTGGCTTGAAACACAACATGCAAACCAGCGTAACACAGGGCTCCACAATAATCAGGCTAAGTCCTTGGTTGCGGGTAAAGACAAGTTTATGTTCAAGTTTATGAGCTTTAATGCAAGCGAGCATTCAGTTCTGGAAAACGGAGTTTAGTTGGGTGGCATTAGAGAGGATGTGGGCGAAACTCCAACTATGTGTTGCACAAAGTAAGGCGGATAAACACGACAGTTAACTTTTTGTTATTTGATAATCGCGAATAAAAGTAAAAAGAGACTTCTATTCCACTTGTAACCAAGCTAATACTTCTTAGTAATGAAAAGCGATCCATTGGTAAAAGTGCCACTTGAAGAAACCAAGCACTTCAGATCCTTCTGGGTTTCTATGCCTACCTGAATGCATGGAATTAAATGGAAAGAAGAAACAGGAGTCGAGCAGCTGATTTCACCCGACGTCAGAGCTATATGGAACACATTACGTACATCAGAAGTCCCACCAGACCATCTGTGCCCACTTGACAGGCACATCTCCATGCCAACTTCAGCTGGAAAACAACTCAAGGGCAATTCAGCCACTATAGCGAGCCCCCGAGGGGTTACAGCACAGAACGCACTGTACCCTTCCCTTAATCTCAACCTACGTTATATAAAGGAAACCGGATGATAGAATAATTCAGTTAATTAATATGTAATATAGTCAGTGTAAATAAATACATCGTCCTCTGCTCTGGTGTTGTTAAAGTAACATGCTCCATCCAATGTCAAGAGCCATACTTACACCACAGTAACTAATAATGTTGGGTTACGTGAAAAATAGGCCTGTCAATTAATTAAATATTTAATCGCGATTAATCAAATTTTTGTATCTGTTCAAAATTAACCTTAAAGGGAGATTTGTGAACTATTTAATCCTCTTATCAACATGGGAGTGGGCAAATATGCTGCTTTATGCAAATGTATGTATATATTTATTATTTTAAATCAATTAACAAAAAACAATGACAGATATTGTCCAGTACTGCATTCACATATCTTGAGGTCAGAGGTCAAGGGATCCCTTTGAAAATGGCCATGCTAGTTGTTTTTCTCGCCAAAATTTAGCGTAAATTTGGAACGTTGTTTAGCCTCCTTCTCGACAAGCTAGTATGACATGGTTGATACCAATAGATTCCTTAGGTTTTCTGGTTTCATATGATGTCAGTATCTTCACTCTAGCTATAAAACTGAGCCCGATACAACCTAAAAACAGTTGCATTAAAGAAATTAGCGGTGTTAAAATGAATTTGCACGTTATTATTGCGTTAACTTTGACAGCCATGATGAAAATATATATAGCCAATACATAATTCGAGTAAGACCTGAAAGAGAATTGAATCTTCTGAAGTAAAAGAACAACAACTGAGTTAATGAACACACTGATTGGCATGCTTGTTAGCTCTTCAATTTGCAATCAAGCAGTCTGACTAAATGATGATGATGAAGATTTCAGTGGATCGAAGCAGAATAATTAACCCACAGTATGTTTTCATTTGTTCTCTTTTTTTTTTGTTTTAGATTAAATGTCTTTAGACTACCCATATGTGTCTCACTGCATAGTACAAATTTTCAGGCCATTCTGTGGATGCAAATCAGCTCAATCTAACCCTTTTCTTCATGTGAATGAATGCCAGGGAGTGAGTTTGTGTGTGTGTTTGTGCGTATCACTGGAGGATCACGCCCCACTGCAGACTGACTAGTCTGGCTTTTAGAGCTGGAGCTGCAGTGTTTTCACTCTGCATCACAGATCATAGACGGGAGAGAGAAAGTGAAACAGAAAAGAGAGAAGAGACTGAGAGAGGAAGAGCTGCATGCGGCTACAATGGATGTATTTCCACATTAATGCTCTGCCTCACAAAGTGGATGCGGTCGCCAAAAGCATTAATGTGCTTTTGGACTACAGACACAGACACTCCATTCAATTCACTTCTGTACAAACCACATCTTTTAAGAAAGTACAGACCCTTTATTAACATGTTGTTTTTGTATTTTCATACAGCTATTAAAGGATATTAACTCTCCTATCACTGACTGTCTCTGCTATACATCAGAATGGCAATACGTCATCCAGAGTAGGCTCGAATGACCACGCCCCCTTTTGTGGGAAACCAATCCCGTGTCCCTCAGAGACGGTAACAGGGTAAACAGAAGAAGTTGAAACATGTCTCCAAACTTCTACTTTAAACAAACCGATAATAGTAATAACGCTATGCTGAAGAGCTGCTGTGTAGCTGGTTGCAGCAACAATAAATCCAGAAATGCTGCGATTTGTTCCCCTGCCGTGTCCTAATAAAGATATAATAGAGGGTCTTTATGGCTCCAAGCTATAGACCAGACCAGCGTGGCCTCATCGCCGAGGCTGCGCTCCTTTTTGGGGGAAAGAAACTCGCCGTCACAGGAGAGAAAATGATGAAAAGCTGTTGTGTAGCGGGTGTACCGAGGCTTTCACACTGAGATCTGAGGCTCATACGACACGTGAATATTCACTGTCAGTGTGCTAAATGGCTAAATGATGCTGACAAACAAACAGTTGTATAACAAGAAATTAATGCTTACGAATGTGTCATAATTACAATCCAAACATACGTCAAGTTACTATGAAGTCTATGGGACCGTTGGTTTTCTTTGACGTTTTGCGAAGTACCCGTATGTGCCGGTCTGACAATAACTTTGCAATACTTAATACTTTGCAATAATTAATACTTAAACATACGAAGAGTGCATTGCTCAGAAGCTGTAAGCAGCAGGTAATGTTGGTCATTGTCTATTTATGCCCGTGGAGGTACAGTATAGGTTTGGTTGAGCCAGCACCTCTGCTGAGAAAAACACAGTAGCACAAGGCGAGTAAACACTGAAATAATCATGGCTTGATGTCCATTTCACCTGAAAACATCCCTTTACAAACCACCAGCTGCGGCCGTGACATTTTACACATTCAGAACCTCAACCCTGAAAACATGTCATCTCATCCCAGTCATGATTAATGCAACACTGGCGCTGCCTCTCCCACCAAAAGGAGCTTTCGTTCAAGCCGCTAACTCTCCAAAACCAGTTCATTATCTCTTTTTTTGAAAAGCTCAAAGGCAATACCATCCCACAGATTAAACTATGTTCAAGTTAAAGCTCATAATAGAGAAAAAAAACTAGACTGATTCAAAGAAATAAATATTGAAGCAATGTAGATACTTTCCTTTAAACCATGATTGAAAAATTAATGCATAACTCTCAATGGTGCCGCTATATTTTGTAGGAAATGTGAAGGCTACCATGGCAACAGGTCACCTGAGAACAACAAATGGATGGAGAAGCTGTCAGTCTGGTTACTCTCTGGAATATATCAATTTTAAGAGTGTTTGCCACTGAGGGAAACTTGCCATGGCAACAGTGGCGCTACTACTTTGGCTCAAAAATCAGGAAAACTGAAAGATGGCTGGTCCATCGAAGGAAAAGAGATACAAACGGGACAATTTCTATCAAATTAGTAGCGGATATCAAACTATGAATCCCTTTGAGTATAATCAAAGTACAGATCTGTGTTGTGGAGACATTGGTACAGGAATTTTCACTAAACTTGCAACCTCGAGTTAACGCCTAAAAGCAGTCTTCCTTCATTCTTGTGCAGGATGACCCGTTTGGCTGACACAGTTCAGCTATTTTGCTGCTCAGACTGAATGTAGGATAACAGGATACTGCACCAAAACAGACAATTCATGTCTGTTAAACATATATGTCTTTCAAACTCCACACCCCCCAGATTGTAACGCATGCTTTCTGTTATAAATTTGTGCCCTGATGACATCAGCAGTGTTACTTTCTCTAACTTCATAAAGCTCCTCCAGAGCCATAAAAGACAGTACACAACTGTTGGGTTGAATAGTACTCTGTGAGATCAATAAACGGATCGTCATATGTAAAATTGGTGGAATTCCATTTAAAAAGAAAGCTTTAACTATATTTTTAAAACGTAATTTCAGATACTTTAATAAAATATATTAATATCACATCAGATCTATAAAGCACATTTCTGTTCTCTGTTACTATAGTACACCACTTCCTCTTGGTAATCAAACATCTTATCCCACTAATCTTATCACATTATCTTCATGGACAGAGACTCCACTGAATGTTCCAACAAGTAGTATGCCAAGTCATGTTGAGCTCAAGACGAGCCATGACTCCATCTCATTATCGACCGCAAGGGTACAGCTTTTTCCACTCTCTTATTAGCTTTATAAAGGGTCCATTTTCAACCTCCAAATCAATTATCCTTGCAGTTAGTCCCTGGCTACCGCGGAAACAACGGTAAACAACACATCGGAGAGTGCCCCGTCTACGTGAAAGGTTGCATCCGCTCAATATTAGGCAGTAATTGCACAAGAGAGAACAATAAAAGGTGATATTACTTTGGGATTAAGTGTATTTGTGGGTGTATCACAGTACTTTGTAGGGGTATCAATAATTCAGCCCAGCACAGCTGAGCCCACGCCTGTCCCTGCCCTTGATCATTTGAATCTCCAGGCCTCGTTCCTGTCCTTAAAACCTGTTTCTTATGCAGCCTGTCACAGTGTTGTTGCACTAAAAACCATAACAACAACTGAGATAAAGTGGCCCAAACCACATTTAAAAGGGTTGTACTTTTATTCTGTCCTGCACGCAGGAAGCTTGATGAGACAAAAGCACATTATCTCTCGGAAGGGGTGATATTTCAAACAGGATGTGTCTGGATGAGAGTGGGGGGGCATTAGGCAGGCTGTATTACCATGGCTGCGGTTTTGTGTTGGTGCTCTAAATATAGTCCACCGGGGCTTCAGTTCATGCGCACTGCCAGATGCTGGTTTGTTCTTTGGCCTTGGTAACGACTGCAGCCAATGACTTGGCTTCCCATCTTTTGATATTTAGAAGAAGGCTTAGGAGAGTCAAACAAAAAGAAGTGCAGATAGTGGCTTGGTTTCTGTCAATTGCACTCAACAGAAACTGCTCTTCTTAGAGTCTCAAATGATCTCTTGATGTTCTGTGTTGGTACTATTTGATCTCAATGCTGCTTTCAACACTGTGGACCACTGTATCAAGGTTGAGAGGCTCAGGCAGTGGGTGGGTATCTCTGGATCAGCCTTGGAGTTTTTCAGTTACTGTTCATAACTAGCTGAAAGTCTCTTGTGGTGTCCTCCAAGGTTCTGTCCTGGGTCCGATTCAGTTTGCATTATACTGTACCTGCTTCTTCTCGAGCAGATAATTAAGTAATTTTAAAGATATCTCCGACCGTTTCTATGCAGATGATATTTAATTATACATCTTGTTTAAACCTAAAAATGCGTAATCTGGATGTATGGACCAGGCTCGCTCCTGCATCTTGACAAAACTCCCTAAAAGTTCCCTTTTCGCCTGTCTCAGACAGATTACCCGGGATTGCTTTCAGTTTGACATAATCTAGGACCAAGCAAAGCAGCTTCTCAAGGCACCTTCTCAAGGCTTTGCAGTTCTGCTTGAGTAATAAATTATATGATAAATCGATTATGGAAATAGTTGCCGATTAATTTTGTGTTGACAGATTCTGGTGGGTTTTGTACAAAAACAACATGTTTCTCAGTAAGGTAGCAAAAAGGTTGGATATTGGTACAGAAACTCCTTGTATCTGCACTAGTTATGAAAAATGTAAAAGATACCCAGCCCCAATGGCTAGAGGCAATTAGTTGACAGGCAAGCATAACCACAAAGTACAGCTTTTGACACCACACATATTGCCAGCATACAAACAAAAAGTCCTCAACCATCCGTGCGAGGCTGTTTTCTATGAGACATAGAGTACAAATCATGAATATGTTAAAGCTACGTAAGAGTAGGCACAATTGTATCAGTAGACTCCAGTGTGGAATAAAAAAAACAGGGAGATACACGTAAGAGAAGGTAAAACGAAAAAAAAAAAAAGAGTAAGGGCAACCCGCCTGCGCCAGCTGTCTCCTGCAGTCTCTCTTAGAGCTGGTGCCTGTTAACAGAGTGTCGAGAATATAAGGATGAATGGAGCCGAGGATGGGAGCTGACTGAGAGGAAAACAACATGACTCAGACGATGTCTCGCGGCTCGAGTTTTCTGTATTGCTGGACGAGGTGCTAGTTTAGAGGAGAGAGATGTGGGCTTGCGGCCAAAAGGTCACCAGCTTGAATCCCCAGACACGGAAAGGTCGGAGGAAAGAAAGACAATGACGAACAACCTCCCCTCCTTCCCTCCCTCAACAACTGCTGTTAAGACGCCCCTTAGGCAAGGCACTTATCTAACTGAGATGCTCACTGACAAACAGCAGCGGACTGAGGTCGCACTAGGTCGCATGCACTAGGTCTGAATTACTGCATGAAAGTGTGGGCAGTGTTTGAGCACAGTCAGCTTTCCTGGATTAATAAAGGTTAAAAACAGAACATCCACCCTCTCAAAGCTCCAGGGGAGCTGCCAGCTGTCTGCCTCCAGGTTTGTGTGCTTTTCAGCAGGACAAACAAAAGGACAGACCGCAGAGGAAGCGATTTTTAAAAATGCACGCTAAATTGATTTAATCCTAAATGTTCCTGGGGGATTTGGTGTACTTCTAAAAATGAAGAAGGATTATCACTGCACTCTCATAGAGGTATCACTGGAACCTGAGTAAAAACAAGCCAGCTGAGCTGCGGCCCGAGCGTTCCTCGTTCATCGTTCATCGGCTTACTGCGGCCTGTTTAAACTGCAACAGCCCTTAAATGGTTATCTGTTGTTAGTAACATACGTAGTGCTACGGTTACAGTACGACCTGTTGCTGCGAGATTTGACAGTCCGGTCTTTTGTTGTCACTATATCTGGAACCATGATAAGAGACGGCTTATGCAGACTAAATCCCCTCCTTTCTAATATGCGACTACAGCTGCCGATGTATCAGCAGGTGTTGAAATAACTTGAACAAAAGTGGAAATGGCTAAACGCCAACAAATATCGATTGAAGCAGAATATTTTGTTGAATAAAAACATGTGGTGAATTTTGGAAATTATTACAAATATATTTTTTTAATAAATGTTGACTTGTGGACTTTACGACACTCTGGAGGATGTTGGATCACACGAGTCTGAAACAATCCTACGCAGCCATCACTGGAATCTAATTCTACAGATTAGATAATACTAATAATATGAATGGAAACCAAACTTAACAGCCACAGTTTGTTGGATGTTGTAGTACACCGGATGTCTTATTGTTGCAGCGAAATGTTTGTGTTTTCAAGGCTAAACGCCAACAAATATCGATTGAAGCAGAATATTTCGTTAAATAAAAACGTGAATTTTGGAAATTATCACAAATATCTTTTTTTAATAAATGTTGACTTGTGGACTTTACAGCGCTCTGGAGTTATTGGAAATGTTCGGATCACATGAGTCAGAAACAATCGTACGCAGCCACCACTGGAATCTAATTCTACAGATAGTATAATACTAATAATATTAATGTAGCCTGATCTTCATCTACAACTGAGCAGAAATGCCAGCTTTAAACAGAATGTGACGGTCTTAAATCACGGTTGATGCCAACACTATGTGGGCTTGTTGAAGGGGGGTTTGTAGAATATTATGAAGTGTTCCCTTAAGTAGCGCATCCCAGAAGTTGACGGCTCATCTCCTAGCAACGGCAGCCCTCAGATGTCACTCACCAGCTGGCCATGAGAAAGTCCTCTTAGACGCAGTAGCCACAAATAATGTCCATTTCATCCTCTTTTGAAATTATGCACAATAGTGACATTATCATTATTGTTTCTTACACAAAAAAGGGAGGAAACTTTACAATATTTTGTAGCTACTTCCATTTGTGCTTAGCAGTAAGATCTAAATACAGGATGCATACAGTAAGGGAAAGTTGCCCCTCGGCTGTGTTCGTGGAGGTAACGCATTTAAATGCACATTTTTTCTAGGTTCCTTTCTCTCTGCTTACATGAACAATGTGCTTTTTGTTGCAGAAATTGGAGCACAACCTCATCCAAACCCAGTCTGAATCCATTCTCTGAACACTGAGCAGACACAAATCAGTACAAACAAGCTTGCAGTGTATTGATCCGGAGAACAGTTTGAAAGACTTTCTAAAGCAAGCTACTGACCGTACATCTGAAGAGAACTATATGACACACCTTCTTCACAGCTAACCACCAACACATCCACTACTACAGAGATACCAGTCAATCACAAGGTGAAACTACAGCAGGGTCTACTAATGGGCCAGCAACACTTCCCCAGTATGGGGGAGTCTCCACAAAAACACAACGTCTCTACACCGTCATACACCCACCTGGCAGCGAGATGGGTGACAGCTCGTTATAGCCCCCGAAGGAGGCGTTGCGGATGAGTTTGCGTCCGTCCGGGTGCGGGGGTCGAAGCGAGGCCGTACCGCCGCACGTGGAGAAACGGCGGCGACTCAGCAGGCCCTCCTCCTTCATCATGGGGCCGGCAGGGAGCTCCCCTTGGCGAGTGGGAGGAAGGAAGGGATGAAGGGAGGGAGGGACGGACGGGGGGAGTGCTAAGGAGACCCAAGGGTAGAAGGTCGAGGGGGGACAGTCCGATCAGTCCCACGCAGCTAGTGAGTCAAGCCAATAAACCAACAAACAGTAGCTCAAACACGAGGCAGTGAACAAGTGCAGTATGCTGCTTTCCTCTACGCTTCCATCAGCAGACTGCTCCCTCTCTCCCTCCCTCCGTCACACACACTCTCTCTCTCTGTGAGTGTGTATGAAAGCAGCAGCCTGTAAGTACTTAATAACGAATAAGCTGAGCCCCTCCTCCTCCCTCTCCTCTGGATGGGTAGGAGAGCTCTGCATCTTGAAAATAGCCCTTATGTTCCACATCTCATCTTTCTCCTCTGCTCAATCTATCGCTTCATTTTTTAATTTTTACATTAAACTTCTCAACTTATTTCAATGGATCAGTCACTGGGGTCTATGATACTTGTTAAAAGGGACATATCAAGCTCATTTTAAGCTTCATACTTGTGTATTTTGGGTTTCTACTAGAACATGTTTACATGCTTTAATGTTCAAAAAAACATTTTTCTCATACTGTCTGTCTGAATATATATATAATTTATATATATTAGCACCTGTCTCTTTAAATAGCCCAGTCTGCTCTGATTTGCAAAGGTAGTTCTCGAGCCGTGGTGACATCAAAGAGTATGGAATCAAAGAGACAATTTATCGCACATTTTTTATCTGTTCAAAATGTATTTTAAAGGGAGATTTATCAAGTACTTAATACTCTTATCAACATGTGAGTGGGCAAATACGCTGCTTTATACAAATGTATGTATATTTTTTTATTGGAAATCAATTAACAACAGAAAACAATGACAGATATTGTCCAGAAACCCTCACAGGTACTGCATTTAATATATAAAATATGCTCAAATCATAACCCAACAAACTGCAGCCCAACAGGCAACAACAGCTGTCAGTGTGTCAGTGTGCTGACTTGACTATGAATTAGAATGAAGTGGCCTTTCCAGTTTTTCCTCAACAAAATTTAACGCAAGTTTGGAGCGTTATTTAATCTCCTTCTCAACAAGCTAGTATGACCTGGTCGGTACCGATGGATTCTTTAGGTTTGTAGTTTGATATGATGCCAGAATCTTCACTCTAGCTTTAAAACTGAACCCGCTACAACCTCCAAAAGATCCGCAGCCCGTCTGATTTTTAAGAAGTTAATTAAAAAATCACAAGTTGTATTAATGCATCAAAGAAATTAGTGCCGTTAAAACAAATTTGTGGAGTGGAGCATTTTCTGATTAAGACATGTGGGATATGCTGATATTATTCAGGTTTTAGGAGCAATCTTCAGACATGTATACAGCGCATTCGGAATATTCAACTGGGGTTTTTACGGAAATTTGCGACACACACAGCCTCATGTGTGTTGGACACAAAGCAACCGACTAAAAGAAAAGCGCACATTTTTGGTCAGAATGAGAAACACACTTACTTTTAAACATTATGAAAGACTTGGATATCAACAGGATTTTGGATATGCTCAAATATCGCAACGCCGACCTTTTCAAGAAGGTGGTTGGAGGAATGATAGAGGGAGGCTGTGTTCGCTACCAATTACGTTAATCAGAGAATGCAGCATGGCTGCATGTAAATGGGAATATTAGTAGAATATTCATTTTCAGTAGCCATGTTAACAGCTTAGTAGGAATATTGTCTTTTTTGGAATAAGGGCAAAAGAGTTAATATTTTGTGCATGCAAAATGCAGTCACTGTAAGTACAGTACATGCACACACACACACACACACCAGCATATACAATCACCAAACATAAGCTCTCTTGAGGAAAGAAGGAAGCACTTGATCACACCGGTGCTCTCAGCTGACCCTACTATATTCCTCAGACGTAAACCAATTACTTCCAACCGCGGGCCACTTATCCGACCAACAAATAGCCACGGGACAGTCCATCAATCAAAATCGAAATTCAATTCTTATAGTCATATTGTCATATTTCCTATATTCAGGTGCAGAGTCAGAGACAGTTGTGAAACCAAAGGTTTTGTGTGTGTGTGACCGAGCATGTGACTCTGACTGTAAATTGCTTTGTTGGCAGACATCTGTGACGCACTTAGGATACCGTTTCCTAGAAGTGTTATCTGAATGGTGCAAGTCCAAGCTGTATATTGGGGAATAAACGTGGCACAGACCAGACGAAAAGCTAATAGATTTGGATTCTTTCGCTGACCTCTTTTTCATGCTGTAAATAGCCGTGTTATGTAGTGTCTTGATTTAAAATAAGGAGACGTTGCTGCGCTGAAGGCTGTGAAAGATAATTCTTTGTGCAAGGGGCACCAGCGGTTACTGTATCTCTGCAGAAATGAATAAGCTTTGGGCCTTATCTTTGAAACCCAATCTGCTGTTGTCCTATTTCATTTCAGTGTGTTAAAAACGAATAGCATTCTGCTGGCATCACAACCACGCCGTGCTAACACCAGTTCGTGGAGACGTTCCATCCGAGACAGCTCGGAGAAATAAACGGTGTAATCCCCTCTGAAACAACCGCCCCTGAGCCAAACTGATGGATCTTAAAACTGATAAATCTGCAGCTCTGCCTGCCTGCCTGACTCCAATGTGCTTTAATTAACACAGGTAATTAGGATGTCCTGTATGCATCATTCAGATCCCAGACCTAATTAACCTGCTTGTGGAGGAAAAGCCCATTTCTGCTGGTCCAATGGCATTTTGCTTGAGAAACATTGGCTAAGTATAGTCATCATCTGGGTCATTTTTCAAGTTATTTCCAGTGAAGTTGGGGACTGATTCTTGTTAAGGAGTACTAACTCTGGAAAATCCTCACCACATTCACTGACTGAGAACCCGTAGTCATTGTGCAGAACCACTAAGTGTACAAATGTAAGCATTGTTTGAGCTTTTTGGCTTGACTGGCCCCGGATGGAGTTACTCGTGCACCACCGTCTACCTGCTCCAGTGCTTTACGCTTCATGTGTATCAGGTGAGCTGGTGTCAGGTATAGGGAGTGCTGCACCTATGGAGCAGTAGCCAAACACAGGTGTTGATTCTCACTGAAGGGGGCCAAAGTTATTGGTAGATTTGTGTCCTAAAGGATTACCTGATTCCGGACACAGTACCGTGCCCATTCTATTAGCCATGCTAGTTAAGCCTCGTCCACACTGGGAACGTCAGCAGCGCGTGGCGGCTGCATTACCTGTTGTTTTTTATTTCGGCATCCGTGTTAACAGGTTCGAGCAGCCACACTGCCCGCTTGAGACGCGGGTTCACAGCAGCAACAGACAGTGAAGGTGATCTATTGACTGTCTATTGACATCATATCAGCTACATTACCGCAGTTTCGATGTCTCTATCAGTAAAAAATGTTACGGAGATGAAAAAAAGTAAAGATTTATTTTTAAATAAACACTTCCTGCTTTCATTTCAAAATAAAACCCCTCAAGCGTTTTTTTCTGTGGACAGAATTCCTTCATTCGTTAACACAAGGCTTTTATTCTGAAATATGTGCCGGACAGTGTTGTAGAACATGCAGTGACTTGCAGAGCTCCATGAATGAATATAGTACGGGGTTTTAATTGTGGATTATTACTATTATTTACAAATTACCACACATTTCTTAACCTTTCTCTGTCTAAAATAAATAGAAATGATACTTATAATGAAATGAAATGGCCATTATGAAAGGCAAACTCTATGTAGAAAGAAAGGGCTGGAGCAGCAGAAAATGAATCACGCATTCGCCACGCGAGCAGCCGCCACACGACGTAGCCGCCATGTTAGCATTTAGCTCAAAGCATCGCTGTGCCGATAAGTACAGCCTCACAGAGCTGCTACAACAGCAATCTTATCCAGTACACTTGCTTTTACTCAAGTAAATTACAACAAGTTTACCCTGACAAATAGGAATTCTCTTCAAAAAAGATAGTGTAAACAAAACAAAGCTTTCAGAGCCTATAATTGGTTTCGTTATTCTTTTCAGTTGAGATCAGCATGAAAGCTTTTCATTGTGACAACAATGATGGGAACACAAACGTCAGAACCATCAAGGGATAATAAATCTTGCTTTATAAACATTCATAAGATTTATAGTGAATAAAATATGAAGCTCAAAGGCAAACAAACCATGACCACACTGCAGACAAACTATGACACAGCAACCCGAGTGCAAGTGATACATACACTGCAGACAGTAGACAGTAGGTCACATGCAGACAAACATCTAGTCTTACATGAACGTTACAAGGAGACCCTTTAAGCCTGGGATTAGCTCTGCAACAAAGAGGCTTTTTGAACGCTAGCCTACGGGCATCCTCTGCTGTATTCCTCTTCTCCTAGTCTCACTGGAAGAACGGTCAGACTCTTGGAAGAATAGAAGAATCAAGGGCTCTCTTGTTTCTGTCCACATTTGGTGAGTAAAAAGCCATTTCAGCTTGGTGTGAGCTTGGTTCTATCCTCATGAGAGCCACCTCGCACAGACAAAGCATACATATTCAGAGACAGCACAGGTCAGAAATCATCGGGGGGGGGGGATTTCACATGAGCAGGTACAACTAGGACAACACAGATGTCAAGCACTAACACACACTGCCCTGTCAATAGGCACTACTTCGCACCGTACCTTGCTTTCCTTCAGGCTAAAACTTAAAGAAAAGTGTCCCAAGGTCAAGTGTCGACAGGACTCCAATCGCCCAAATCATGCTAAAATCCCTCCCGCTTTAGATCCAGGATGTGTCGGTCCAGGCCAGCAGAGCTCAGGCCCCGAGGCTGAGATATCCTCCATCCCTTCGTCCTGTCCTCCTTTACTTCCACAGACTGTCTGTTATCTACGGTACATATCTCCGCTGTCGAGCCTTGCAGCCTCTTAGCGCTCAGGCCTCCCAGGGCTCAGCCACTCATTGGATGGGAGCGTGAGCGGAAGAATCAACGCTGGACTGGCAGTGGCTGAAGGTGCAGATAAGACCAGCCCCCCCACCCCACCGTCCATGTAGTTAACCCCGTCTGACAGGGCATAATCCCTGAGGCTGAGCTTAAATCCATGCTGACCCCACCTGCTCTCTTGCTCTCGCACTTCCTTGCTTTCCACCTCTCTTCTCCCGTTCCAACGATTCAAATATATTCATTTCTTTGTTTTGTTAAACTCTCTCACTATCTTATCATCTTCACTGCATCATTCTCATTCTACACCTCTCTCTCTCTCTATCTTTCTCTCTCGCTCTCCAATACAGGTAGTACTCTGTTTACCTGGAAAGGCGACAGCAAGTCAGTTAAAGCGAGAGCAGCTCCAAAGCCGATTGAGGAAGCCTTGTCAAACAAGCTCCTGGGTTTATTTTTGCTCTGGTGAGTCATAAAGGAAAGAAGGCTCACTTGGCAGCCAGACCATGGACGACAGAGTTTTTATGTGATGATGCAAAAAAGTCACACTCCAGCTGCATTATGAAAGCAGTTTGAATTATAAACTAATTATACACAACATTTGACTATAAATAACTCTCAATGGAGTTTTGAGGCCAATGATATTTGATTTAAAAAAAAGGTTATTGAAGTTTTGGGACATTTTAAGAGTTGAAAATTAACTTTGCTCTGCTCTCTTTGTTACTGATGAGGAGACATGTACAACAATATCTCTAAGTGCAGTATACCTGGGCAATTGTACCTGCATATGACACAGGAAGGGAAGCCAAATCTGAACGGCTTGTTGAATCACACGTTTTCTGATCCAGACAGCCCACAAAAAATGGACTGGGTCATCTTATTTCACAGTTTGTGGATTGGTAGGCACTCCAGATAGCTGAATGAGTTTTTCATAATATGTCCCCTTTAACACACACCGACTGTGAGGTAAGACTTGAATCTGATTATTTCACACCTTTGCCAGTAATTTCATTTAAAAAATGTCTGTAAATGTGAAACCAGGTTTTATTTCATTAGGAAAACACAATTATTATAACGTTGTGATTCACAACGACGATATCGGATCCTTCTTTGGCGAGGGTGGAGGGAGAATTTGATTAAATCCTGTGTAAACAAGGCTTTTAGAGAGTGATGTAATTGCGCATAAATATAGCAAATTGGTCAGTCAGAAGAGGCACTTCACTCCTGGGGTACAATCACATGTAATTATGTTCCAACAGAACTTATGGGAACGTTGCATGTTGTTTACTGAGCAGCATTGAGTTACTAAAATGAGCTGAAAAAAACAACTATCGTCATAATCGATCTTCACGCCTTTTAGCTGTGAATTTTCACACAACTCCTACGATCTTCATCTCAAATCAGAAATAACTTTTTGTCAGTGTGACGGTCACCACCCTGTGACTCTGGAGTCCAAAAAAAAAAAGTTAAACAACATCTCAGTCATTTCTGACCGCAGCCTACGGAAAAAAAGTGACAGGATCTTTTAACATTGGTCAGAGAAAAAACAAATCAAGACATACGCTGTCATCGCTTTTGACGCAGGACCAAGGGCTAGTAGAAGTGAAATCCGTTGCCATGGATACCCATTTAGTGCTGCAGGGAGTTGAGGATCAGAGAAAAAGGAAAAAAAAAGCATTCATGCCGTTTTAGTGACTCTTGCTTCACGGATGCAGTTCTGGTTAGAAGGTGACGTTGCTGCTGGACGGACGACAGCCACTCAAGCTCGAAGGTTTGCTGCTGCTGTATCAGCACACACGCTCTCTCAGGATACTATCTGCCAAAGACTCTTTTATATTTTATTATACTAATATTAGTCAGCTGGACAAAAGAGTGTGTGGAACAGATGCAGGATGCATTGCACAAAGGGGGTCGTACACTGCATGAAGACATGTCTTACTCTTGATAAATATACATAATCATTAAAGGGGAACAACAATATTATTCTAGAGGCTATATAACATGATGGAAAAAATACTGCAACTTGATCATGTACGGGCATATTGTGAGGGCGTGGCGGGAAACCACAACGTGACATCACGGTAAACAGTAACTGTCCGTGGCGATGTGACTGGAGTATAGAATTTAAACAACTTTATAACATAAATAAACATGCTGTCACTTTCTCAATCTATTTCATGTTAACAACTAACCCTTATTAGACAGGGAAAACTGTGTCATTGTGTAAAAATAGCCATTGTTCCATTTAAAGTGTAACTAAGTAAGTGCCTCTACTCTGGTTATTACAAAAATACCTCTTGAACGTAAAAAGAAAAAGTGTAACATGGTCCCGACTGGGAAGGACGGCTGGGCTAAGACACACACACATAGTCGTGTCTATCGTTGGGCTCATTCACCATAACCAGTGTACCGTCACTATCACAGCACAACACAAGCCTCGTCTCTTTTTCTGCAGACTTGAAATGAAGCCATCAGCACATTACACACTACTGGTGTATCGGTGTTAATGACTTATTATCTGGCAATAGTAATGAGCTTTCCTACGCTGTGACAAGAGTGTGTGGATGAAGCATTAAGTTGTTCAATTTTACTCATTTAGCAGGTGGCTAGTTAGTTAAAGTATAAACATTTGTGAATTTTAGTTTACATTAGGGATGTCAATCGATTAAAATAGTTCATCGTGATTAATCACAAATCTCACATTTTTTATCTCTTCAAAATTTACCTTGAAGGAAGATTTATCAAGTATTTAATCCTCTTATCAACATCGGAGTGGGCAAGTAGGCTGCTTTATGCAAATGTATGTATATATTTATTATTGGAAATCAATTAACAACACAAAACAATGACAGATATTGTCCAGAAACCCTCACAGGTACTGCATTTAGCATACAAGATATGCTCAAATCATAACATGGCAAACTGCAGCCCGACAGGCAACAACAGCTGAGTGGAGGTGAAAAAAGAGGGATATGTATTAATTTCTATGTTATGCTCACTCCCTCTTGTGGTTAGATGTGGGCTTACAGACCTTTTAAAAGAATGAGAAAAACACAGAGCTGCTTTTACCTCTAGTTTTAGATTTGAAATAGTGTAATTAACAACTCTGCAACAATCCCTTGGTTCAGCAAAGACATGCCCTCAGCTTCCACATGTGACCTGTGATACTGGCAGATCATGACACTGGTGAGATGTCCTCTATCTGGATCAGAACTAGCAGCCAACAGCAGGCCAAACACTCATAATCTAATCTACCTGGCTGAAAGCATTGAAGCTTCTTGCCTTGCCCATCACTGGAGTCTGTATTTAAAAAAAGTAAAAATAATTTTGCCGTGCTGTGATAAAACAAAACCTGACGATATGAAGCTTTGAACGAAACAGATGCTTAGAAGATGTACATCAAAATGTTGCTGTCACTAACCACAGCAGAGAATCCACAAGAGGGCGCTGCAACACAAGAAAAAGCAGCAGCGTGAGGGGTGATGTAAGACCCCGGCCAGATTTACCCTTGAGCTTCTTTCTCGACAGTTATACATCCTCTGCTTGATTTGTTCCTAATCTGCGGCCCAGTAGAATGACTATCTACTATTAGACCAGTGTCCATGATCAGGAGGCTAACCCGCTCCGGTGTTGACCACAAGCGCACAAGTTATTTTGACTCTGTAGGTCGTACAGTACACAACGGCTACAATGATCCTATGTGATGTACAGCTGCATAGAAAATATGCAGAATGACAACAGCAGCAGAAAAAGAGAGGCTATAAAGCTGCTCACCCTGCAGGTTTGCAGGTTTGAAGCTGTGCATCAGTAGACAGACAGTCTGAGAAACACTCATCGAGTGAGCATGACTCACTGTTCTCCACCAGGAGTGTCTGGGAAAGGTACAGGCTAAACACATCACCGACAGCTGTCCTGAGGCTACAAATGTCCAATGTCCTTATCAGATACCAGGACCAGGATACATACAACGAGACGGTGAGTCTCTATGTGTGGGTTTGGGTCTTTGATACAGTATCTTTTTATTTTAGGCATGCAGCTGTTCTCATCTGGAGCATCGATCATTCAGTGAGATACGGCTGCTGCTGCTGAGCTGAACCAGTCTGTGACCTTTCCGTTATGAGACGGCCGCTCTGACCATTCAGCAGCAACAGATTCATATTCATGTGTTCTCTCAGGACAACTGCTGCAAAGGAACTGGCCTCATCACTCAGAACTAGTATTACCAGAAAATGAGAAGGGGTTCATCTGAAAATCTGATCATTGGAGATCACCAAGAAATCCAATCCCACGCAAATCTTTTCTAATCTGACATCTACAGATAAGAGAGGGAGGATTACTCGCTTTAAATTTCACTAAACAGCGGCAGCCAATGGCAATTAAATAATAGTAAATGTTAAAATGTAGTTGTAAAAGCAGATGACGATATACTACATGATGATGCTTTCACAACTCATTTCCACAACGAGATTTTTGATCAATAATCAGCAGACATGTGGATATAATGATTTAGCGGGTAAAGGCAAATAATAGAAAAGCGAGAACAGTCTGGTATGTTCAGACAATCACATCACATTACTGTAATGCCCCCTTTAAAACTAGGAAAAGACAAGACTTATGCCATATTATGACATTACGATAAATCTAAGACAACATCTAGTCTCATATCAGGATATCAATACAGCCCTAACAAGTACCACAAGACGAGAGGAGTGAGCAAATATGCTGCTCTAAGCAAATGCATGTATATATTTATTATTGTAAATCATTAACAACACAAAACAATGACAGATGTTGTCCAGAAACCCTCACAGGTACTGCATTTAGCATAAAACAATATGCTCAAATCATAACATGGCAAACTGCAGCCCAACAGGCAACAACAGCTGTCAGTGTGTCAGTGTGCTGACTTGACTATGACTTGCCCCAAACTGCATGTGATCATCATAAAGTGGGCATGTCTGTAAAGGGGAGACTCGTGGGTTTTTCCTCGCCTAAATGTTGCGTAAGTTTGGAGCGTTATTTAACCTCCTTCTCGACAAGCTAGTATGACACGGTTGATACCAATAGATTCCTTAGGTTCTGTAGTTTCTCAGGATGCCAGTATCTTCACTCTAGCTTTAAAGTTGAGCCCGCCAACTTTAAGTAAGACTTGCTGAGTTCCAGGTCATTCCTGAAAAGGGTGCAAGTATATTTTCATCTCTAAATAATCCATGGAGCCCGATGTAATACTGTACAAGCCAAAACTGACCTATAATACAAGCTTAAGTCAGAAACCTTGCCTTCTCATGGTAAATTGCGGGGTGCAAAGGAAGTGTGTGTCTTACCGTGGGTGTAGCTGACCCCCGGGCTGAGGCTGGAGGGGGTGGCCACGTGCTCCCTGTTGGGCGTTTGGAGGCCTGCCTCCCTCTCCTTCTCCCTCTCCTTGTCCCGCTCCTTCACCTGGCGCTGGCTCATCCTGCCTGGGGTCAGAAGGACGGTGTCATCACCGCACACTACGACAGCTACACACAGAGAGATGGAGAGAAGGAGGGAGGGAGGGAGGGAGGGAGAGAGGGAGGGAAGGAGCCAGGGGAATGGGAGGTGAGAGATGAAAAGGAAGGACATGAGAGGAAAGATCAGACACGCTGCCATCTTCCTTCAGATCAGAAAACATCTACAGACAGCCCTCTTGTGGAACCATCTGCTACTGTAAATGCAGCCTTCTGTTTCGTACCACATTTTGAGAACTTATATAACATTTGTTTTCATGTCTTATGATTGGAAAAAAGAGGTGCTTCCCGAGTGCTGATAACCTCCATATGTGTGCTCGTCCCTTATCACTCCACCTTGTTTACCTGGTTCTAATGAAGCAAGCAGAAATGCTACTCATTGGGAGCTCAATTTGGTTGGCAGAGGACCAAAATAAATGTCTGAAATTAAAACAGGAGTTCTCTCGTTGTTTAAAGAGAAACTCCCTGGTTTTGTTATACGGTAGTATAATAACACGTTAACGCAAATTCATTTTAACACCACAAATCTCTTTAACGCATTCATGAAATTGATCTTCCTGAGGTTGTAGCGGGCTCAGTTTTAATCATATGAACCTAGAAAACCTAAAAATTCCACTGGTACCAACCATGTCCTACTAGCTTGTCTGGAAGGAGGTTAAATAACGCTCCAAACTTGCGCTAAATTTTGGCGAGGAAAAACTGTCATGGCCATTTTCAAAGGGGTCCCTTGACCTCTGACCTCAAGATATTGGAATGAAAATGGGTTCTATGGGTACCCACGAGTCTCCCCTTTACAGACATGCCCACTTTATGATAATCACATGCAGTTTGGGGCAAGTCATAGTCAAGTCATGCAGTACCTGTGAGGGTTTCTGGACAATATCTGTCATTGTTTAGTGTTGTTAATTGATTTCCAATAATAAATATATACATACATTTGCATAAAGCAGCATATTTGCCCACTATCGATAAGAGTATTAAATACTTGAAAAATCTCTTGGAAAAATGTGTGATTACTTTGCGGTTTATCGAGATTAACTATGGACAATCATGCAATTAATCGTGATTAAATATTCCATTCGATTGACAGCCCTAATATCTATGGTAAAAACACCCAAGACAAGGTGCTATTTTAAAGAGGCAGCAGACAGACAGCTTATGCAACTTTAAAAATCTGCAAGTACAAAAAGAAAGCACCGAGCTAAATTAATGTCAAAGAGACTGCATGCAAATGCTGCTGCTACGTGACAATCTGCAGTTGATGGTTTATTAATGAGGGTGAACCTTTGCTGAATAAACTAAGGTGCTGGCAGAGCAATCAACAGAACTATTATGGAGCCAGAGAACAGTTTAAGCACACAATACCATGGAAAAATAAACATTTGCCAGGGAAAATTGTGGAAAATGGGTGCATTAATATTAGCTTTTTTGCCTTACTTGGAATACACACACTCCCTTATGTTCTATCTACCCTTAAACACCAGCTCTGACCCTTCCTCTGACTGTGTGCACTGCCCTTAGCCCTTCCTCTGAAAGGTCACTGGCTTACCGGAGGTGGCATGGTGCTCTCTCAACTCTGCGTGGTGCTAGCCGGGGGGAAAGGGTGGAGACAGAAAAAGAAAAGTCCAAGAGGGATAGTAGGGGAACATGGAGAGACCAGAGAGTGAGAGGGTGATTGAGAAGGTGTGATAGAGATTTTGGAGACAGATTTAAAAGGAGGGGAAGGGGAAGAGGGGCGTCCACCATGTGTTGTTGACCAGATGTTGGCAGTGGGAGGTTTTGCGTGCGGCAGGATGGACGATAGTGGGCGGCATCAGCAACAGCAGCAGCAGCAGCAGCAGCAGGAGAAGCCGCAGCCACACAGGACACGACAATAAAATAATATAAAGAAAAGAGGAGACAAGAGACAGAAAACAAAAGAAAAAAACAGACATTAGTTTAACCAAAAATATTAACAGAAGACACAACTTGACACATAACTGGCAACACATCGGGACAATGGCAGAGATAATGATGGGGGGTTGGGTAATACAAGAGGATCGAATGAACTGACATCACCACACACCACACACACACACACACAGAGCAAATGCTTAGATCTCAACTGACCTGACAATTACTGTTGCATTCATGTTAGCCTCATCTCTCTTTATCTGATGGAAGCTGACTGTACCACCGGATTAGATTAGACTGTTTTAGTGTTGAATTTAGCACTGATCCGATACCGATGCCAGAATCAGAAATGTCTCCGATACAGCCTAAAATGCTGAATCGTGTATCAGCGAGTGCTGCACATGACTGCATGCAACTGTCAACAGAGATGAGAAAGAAGCGAGATGTCTCACTCATTATCTACTTGTTTTGCCCTTTTGGAAAAATGTCAAAAATGTTGGGCAACCTGGACTTCTATCCCCCAAAAGACACAACTAACACCACACTGTCAACCATCATACCACATTTGAAGTTCCTAAGTTAAATAGTTTCCGAGAAACTCCGGAAACTAAAGTGTGACACGCGAACAGACGGAAGGATACCCTGAGAAGCGCCTGAATTTATGTACAAAATTGTATTACAATTTATTCAATAGTTGTTGAAACGTTTCACTTAAACCCACAAACATCAACTTCATGGTGACACGAGAGGAAAAGTCAGAGGATCACCAAAGTCATTAGGATATATCATCAAGGACCCATAAATGTCAATCCATCCGATATTAGAGTTATTTCACAGTGAAGTGAAAACTTTGACTAGCTGGAGGTGCAGAAGGAAAAGTTGGGATCACAAAAGTCACTAGGATTCATCCTCACAGCACCACGAGTGTCCGTACCAAATTTCACTGCAGTCCATCCAATGGTTGACAAGACGTTTAACTGAAAACCAGAAATGTCAAGGTGGCACTAAAGGAACATTCTGGGGCGGTGGGGTTGTTAAGATATTTCAGTCTGGACCAAAGTGATGGAACGACCAACTGTTGGTCGATTAAGTTAATTATTCTTAGTATTAAATGTATGCATTTTCATGTACAGTTCCTTCCTCTCTAATTTAAAGATGTGTAAGCACATTGCCACCTAAAAATGCATCCAAGTCCACCCCACAGAGCGGCAACAGGAGCTCTCATTGGCCAGATGTTGAGCTCTGGCCCCACACATCTCCACCTGTTGCTGCACAGCAGAGGGCTGGAACACCTCACAGCTGGCCAAAAAAACGGGCTCTAATCACGTCTGCTCACCGTGGCCGTCCTCCGTCCCGCAGGCAACACACCTGAAGTCGTTTACCACACTCACATTCCAAATCATTTCTCAGAATATTCCTAATCTCTCCATCCTCGGGAGGACATGTGGCTCCGTGGAACTGCCCGTCTGACGAGACCTGGAGCGACGCCGCGGACTGCTCTAATCCGCGGGCAGCCGAAACACGACCACGGGCGGCTCAGTGAGGAGAAAGACGAAGAAAACAATGCCACTGATTGGATATGGCTCAGTTAATCAGGAAGGGGAAAGCGAAACGCTAAGTCCCTATTGGTTAGGAACCTTAGAGCTACTGTCTGAGAGGATAGACAATACTAAGAGCTGCTTACAACAATAAGACGGACGGATTAGGAGACTGTCACTGAACAGTCAGAGGTAGATTTACAAGGCTTTGTTGGAGAAGCATCAACATAGTGTTTTTTATATTTTAATCTTGGCTCAGCTCATTTTCTCGCATTGGGAATGTTGGCCACTCCCTCTGGGTTACAAAACACTGACCTACAGTCACGTGGGCAACGAGGTCAGAGGAGTTTGGGACTGGAAGGCTGGGAGGAGTCCTAGATAGTTCTTTTTCGAGTTGGCAATATGACGAGATTATCGTTCAACACGATATTGGTATTGATAATGTTGTGAATTGTGCGCTATATTCATTCTCGACCCGTAACGTTAGCAAGTTTGCAAGAGAGAGACAGAGAGAGTGAGACCTGAGATCGCCATTCCAAGCTACTACAGTGCCGTCATTTGAGATGTGAAAAAAGCTGACACCAATGGTGATAAACACCAGTTGATTCATCTGATTGACTGATCTCAGCATATGTTGCCGCCATTCTGTGGCTACTTATGGGTATTACAACATATGCATCTCCAATCTATAGGTTGTTTATATCTATGTGCGTCTCTCTCCAGCTTTTTTTGGACAATAATATTGTGTATCGTTGTTTTTCTTAAAGCACTATCGTCAGCAGGGGAATTTACCCTAGTTCTTCCTTAACTAGTCCATGAATTCTAATCAACAAACTTCTGCTTTTCCAACCTGCATGAGAATGCTGCCATCCATGATCACAGATCACAGAGTCTGATCCCAAAACCAGACCATCACATCCTCTGTTTGGTTACAACAGGAGACAAACTAGTGGCATCTGTTGCCAATTTCCTTGACTGACAGACTTGACGCGTGAACCCGGCGTGGATGCTCTTCATAAAAGCCTCACCTGATGATTGGTGCTGATTAATTATGCAGATGAGAGCGTGGAGGTGGGGAGGAGACTGACAGAGAGACAAAGTGAAGGGCTATGAATAATCTCAAAGTGTCACGAATAAAAAAGAATATGAATTGTGACAAACAGCCTGGCACAGTGTAATGAGACACACAGTTGGATCGCTACATGTGGCGGGCTGATATTAGCATCTGAAAAGCTTCCTTGACTATACGTCGACAATCAAGCTGCGGAGGCTGGTGGCTGACTCGTACATCTGAATGCATGACAGGCCGATCAATGGATCTCTTTCTGGTTCAAGTTTGACTCATTCAATACGTAGACACGTCTGGGAAAAACAGCTTATTTAAAGTTTTGTAAAACTTACAAGTATTATAAGTAAAGTTTCTTTCTTTTCAAAAATCTTTTTTACTGGTTTTCAACCAAGAGGCATTGTACAATGTAAATAAGGATGTCACGATACCAGAAATGTAGTACTCAATACCAGTACTAGTGATATTCAACGATTCTCCACACCACGGTAAAAAACAAAAGTAAAAGAATAAATCCCATGCACTTCATCATTCACTCATTTTTGTGACTGGTAAAGTAGCACACTCACGCAGCAGCTGACTACACACACTGGGAAAGATGACAGCTGACAATTGTGTTGTTTGTTTTATGAATTTCCGGTCCCAGTCCCATAGATCTAGAGCCGCCCAATGCAACCACATTCTTTAGTTAGACAGCAGTTGGACTTAAAGAAGGTAGAGTGAGCCAGTTTTCATGTAAAGTGTCAAACCAAACGGCAGATAAACCGTAGGAGTTAAGCATTCAATGGCACCAGGATGTCAGTGAATGTGGTCTCAGATGTGCATGTATGACTCCAAATACAGAAAACAAGGTTGGATACTGGGCAGGTATTGCTTCACTACAGGACGGTGAGCAGCAGCTTGCTGTGTTTGATTAAGGCAAAGTCAAATGATATGACTCAAAGCAAATAGACATCACAATGCTCATACATTTAGATCCCAAAGTAGTCCATGAAGGACTATATGGAAGACGGAACCTGCCAAAATATAAAATAAATGAATAAATAAATAGATACTCGGTAAATAAATAAATTAATAAATATATCATCAAATGTGATCAAAATAGTATTAAAAATAAATGTTACCATTAATTAATTGCTAAAATGTGACATTATATATTATATATATATAGTAAGTAAATATATATATATTAAATATACACAATAAGTTTCATTCTTCTACTGACACACATGCTGAAACAGAAATTAGCCCCATTCACCTCCTCCAAACAACGCCTCAAACACAGCACGCTCTCTCTGCCCCTGAAAAGATGAAGAGTGCTTACGCAGGATAAAATGCCATGACATATTACATAATGTTTAAACATCACTCGCAGCACATTTCTGACCCACTTTCTTTTTAGTAGCAGGGAAAGAAGAGATAACAACAACAGCTTCGTCTTTCTATATCTGAAGGGCACCTTTTGCCGAGTATTCAGCTTGGAATCAAAACATGTTGATATGAAGGCAAAAGCTAAATGCTGGTCTAATACTCAATGGACTGGTCATTGTATTCAAGCAACACATATCTGAAAAATGCAGTCTTCCACCCCATAAATATATGTTGTCATGGAAATGTTGAGGAGACTAAGAAAAGATAAAGGAAAGAATATAGAAAGAGACTCAAAGAGAAAGAGAGCATCGTGTTTCTACTGTAGGTGGCAGACTGCTGCTGAGCAGCTGAGTCATTACTGGCAGCTATTTGTTCAGCTAACACTAACACAGTACATTCTTGGAGATCATTTCATTAGTTTGTTTACTCTACTCTATACTCGTCATACTGTGTGGTTGCTGCAAATACAGATGGGTAACGAATTAAAGAAAAGGCCGAACATAAGGTGCCTTAGTAAGGTGTTGTTATTCTTTACATATATATGTTGGCTTTGACTTAAATTTGCATTAATTACCTGCAACCCTACTATACTATCTCCTAACGTGTTAGCAAACAGTGGCTTATTTATTTACTTTGAGCAGAGCATTCATTTGAAATCATGTTTCAATTCAGGCCAAACGTTAACATAATATTCACTCTCCTCTGAAACCTCTCAGCCGTTACGCTCCGAGCCGCTGGAACAACCTTCCAGAGGAACTGAGAGGAGCTGAAGACATTGATATTTTTAAACTAAAACCTATCTATTTAGTCTGGCTTTTATGTAGTGTTTTATAGTTTTATAATGTTATGGTTTTTATTGTTAATACTTATTTTATTTATCATCATCATTATAGTGTTTATTTTACTCTAGTTTATTTAATCAACATTTTATTGCTGATCATTATTATTCCATTTTATTTTTATTAAATTTTATTATTTTAATACAATCTGCTTATTTTGTGTAGTTTCATAATCTTTATTTATTTAATTTATTGTTATTTTTATTTCCTTGTATTTTATTTATCTTTTATTATGTTAAATACCCATCTCTTAGGGCTTTCTTATTCAATGAACTTTTATATTGGTTGTTTTGGTGTGCATTAGTCTCTAAATCCATTTATAACACTCTTGTTTGAAAGGTGCTATATAAATAAAGTCTGATTGATTGATTGATTGAAAGACTCTAAAATGCTCCGTCAAACTGAGGGGAACCGCAGTGTTGAGTGTTAATACAAACAATACAAACGGTGGGTTCGTCATTTTATCCATTAACATACAAATATTGATTACAGCAGATTAAAACAAAAAAAACTTAAAGGGTAACTTTCCTTCAATTTACGTCCACTTACAAGTGCTGACGGGCTCTGATTATTATTATACGTGTCTGACAACATTATGGAAAGGACCCGACAGAGAAATAAAACATTTTGCCAAATTTGAAGATATTCCCTCAAGGCGTTCCCTGAGATATTGTGAGACGGACGTAAGGTCACAGTGACCTTTGACCACCAAAATCGAATCAGTTAATCTTCGAGTCCAAACGGATGTCTGTGCCAAATTTGTGTTCCCCGAGATATTGCGTTAATGAGAATGGGATGGATGTGAGGTCACAGTGACCTTTGACTGCAAATCTAATCAGTTCATCACAAATTCAAAGAGTTCAACTGGTTTATTTGTGCCAAATTTGAAGGAATTCCCTCCCTGCGTTCCTGAGATATTGCATTCACGAGAATGGGATGGACAAACATCCTGAGAACACAACGCCTCCGGCAACGACTGAGGCATAAAAACATTCCCCACCAGAGATCAATAAAAAACATTTTATAGTGTCTCATAAAAATGCCATTGGACTCCTCAAAGTTGAATATCTATGTTGATTAACTGCTCAACGTGTTAATGTAAAATGGTGACTTGCTATTGTGATGTTATCGAGGTTGTGCCCTGGGAGTGAATGAACAGCCATTTAGGTTACAGTGATAGGAAAGTCTCCCGCCTACCACACGCTATAATGAAGCTTCTCACAACAGCTGTTGTGACACTGGATTAATCAGTCGCATTTACAAAGCCGAGCCAATTACTGGGATTTATCTGTTATGTTTTATACATGGTATATATTAGCAGCAGTAACAAAGTAAAAATCAATCTGCAGTGACTTTTTCCGAGAGCTTGAAAGTTTGGTCATACAGTTTTCTGAACATTTCCCTAAGCAACTTGATAAACACTGTACTCTAGAGCAGTGATTCCCAACCTGGGGTCCGGGCCCCCCTTTAGGGGGTCACCAAAGATCACAGGGGGTGTGCCAGGATTTGCTCTGAGGTTGCCAAAATTAGATTTGCACATGTATAACTAAAATCATGATAACACACTTACTGGATACTTTATACAAAAACTGAAACTGACAAGTTCTATTCTTTAATTAAAGCTGATTTAATAAAAAACACGTTTTAGGGGCTCAGCTTTCCTTAGATACAAGTAGGGAGGGCTTCAAGGAAAATAGGTTGGGAACCACTGCTCTAGAGATGCCCTTTTGCCCCCAGATGCTGATCTTGTAAGTGGAAGATCAACATCACTGAAAGGACTAGTTCTCTAGAATCATCATCAGAATCACGAGCAGAATGTCAGCCTTCATTTCCTTCTTTAAGATAAACACTAACTGTAAACTCCTGACATCAAAACCAGGCTGATTACAGGGAGGCATTCACTCCATACTTGTTTTTAGGGCTGTGGGAAAGTACGAGAGTGGCCTACAGCACACACTGGAATTAAACTGACAACCGCTTAACTGAAAGCTAATTATGTTACATTTCTATAGCAAGAGCAATGTTTCTGATTCATGAGATTTCAATAAAGCTCTACTGACCACAACAATAACACATGATTATTCAAAGATCATCTTCTACTGTGAGATGCACCGGTAACCGGATCGGATATCGGGCCGATACTGACTCAAATAGCTGGATCGTGTATCGGTGACAACGGGGCTGATCTATTCAATTCATTTCTATGTTTATATACTATATACATTATATTCTGGAATTGTAATTCCCTTTTAAGTTTTATCCAATTTGTTGCTGCATTAAAAAGTTTTACACTTAAATTCTCATTTTGGTGGTGTACGATTTATTATTTTAATAACAGGATAAATAACAATAAAATAAATGTATATCCATGTATTTATTTGTTACATATTGTTTTACAAACTTAGGAAAGAAATGTTGAAGTCAAGCCTGATGATAATCCCAGTCACTTCCACACAGTGAGGAATACAGCTTATTAATGAAACACTGGTATCGGATCGCTACTCGGTATCAGCCGATGCCCAAAGCCCAGGTTATCGGTATCGGGAAAAAGCTGGATAGGTGCTTCCCTATATTCTACACAAACATACACTGTATTTTGTTTTACAATCTTGCTCTATAATTTCCAATAAAACAAGTTTCTGGATGGTCATAGATTACCATAGAACACAAAAAAAAAATATTTATTAGGAAAAAAAGGAGCAACTGAGGATACTGCACATCTGTGCAATGCAAAGGTTTACAGCCATTTCTGCAGCGTCATTTGTGCCAAACTGCCATCATTGTGCATTCCACCACCTCCCAAACCATCCACCCTCCTCTGCAGCACTAGCTGAGTGTGAAAACACGGAGTCTGGGCCAGCATGCGGTAGCGCCAGAGTGGCTTTATCCATCAAAGAACTGACACATCTGTCAGCACGGGGCGGGTCCGTGGCCAAGGCCCGAGTTCAGGCAGGCAGAGGGGGGGGCGAGGTAGACTGTGTGACGTACAGATCTTGGGAGCTGCCCATATGGTGGCTGATTTACAGCTGAAGTGGAACTGCGACACGCGCCGTAAATAAAATGTCTAATCATTATGGGCCCAGAGAGTGTGGCCAGAGGACACTCTGTTGGCCAAGATACCGTCCAAGGTAAGACCTGAGCCACGGCGGTAAACACTTGAAAAGTAGGCAGAAAGCTAGGCGTTACAATCAAGCGACCTTCACAATGAGCAGCTTATAACGAGTGTTTTATGTATTCAAATGTCGAATATGCAAACAGGCAGATGGAAGGCAGATGAAGACTTAATGAGTTCACATTTCCTTCTTGGTGTATAATGAACACAATTTCATTCAACAGCCTAGAACAGTGGTTTTCAAATATTCATATGCATTAAGAGGCATTGAAACTCAGTGCTCTGCATGGCTGCTTCCCTGCAGTGCACAGAAAAATGACAATGGGTACACATGAGTACATATGCACACACGCACCCCTTCACATCATACATGCACATAGACACAAACTCATCCGTATGGGGTAATCAATACAATAGAGATAAAAACATACACACGTAGGTCTTTTGTAGTGTGTACACTAAAAGACTGAGAAAACAAAGAACTTGAGTTTTCAATCTAAATAAATAATTACATATTTTCATTCTGTTAATGTCACAGTTCAGGAAAGCTGTGTTATGTTGTCCCCGTCCTGATATCTATGTGCACGTAGCATCAGCTGCCTCACGTATCCTGCCGGAGAGCAGACGGTCCGCGGGGCAATTATCACGGGAGTAAAGTAAAAAACAAAACAGAAATTCAACTAACGTTAGTCTAATGTAGTTTTAAAATGTTTTTCCAGATGCTTTCATGTATGAAAAGAACCCAAATGAACACTGTAGGTGGACTACTTGATTACTTTCAGCAGATTATTTAAACAGCGTTTGTAGAGGAATGATTCTTTTCCAAGCTGTTGGATCACTATCAGCTGTTGGATCACTATCAGCTGTTGGATCACTATCAGCTGTTTGATCACTATCAGCTGTTTGATCACTATCAGCTGTTTGATCACTATCAGCGGTTGATCTCTGTATTATTGATCTACCGTTTATATTGAAAATGAGGACGGAAGCAGCAGGTTAAACCACTGTTCATTTAACTTGAATAGAAGTTGGTTTATTATATTTTTTATTAAATATTGCACTGCCTTGTATCTTGAGAACTGAAGCAGCAGGTCCTGCAGTTGCACTTTTAATTATTTTCTAATAAAAGGTGTATGTATTTGCCATTAATCGTTGTTTACTTGTTTATATCCATGATTAATTTATCCCCGATTCTCTTACAAGAAAAACTTTGAGGAATCCTGACCTGCTCTGTCCAATATCAGATATTTATTTCATAGTCACACTGATTGAATTTTTGGCAAAAAACAATTACTGTATCGATTTCAAATCATTGAATCGTATCGTATCGCTCTAGATGAGCCAAATGTTGTCCTTGAATCGTATCGGAACCATGGAAATCGTATCGTATCGTTGAGACAGGGACACTGTGGTGCAGCTGCAGACTGAGGCCTTTGCGGTGCTTTTTCTTTTTGGTGTTCTTTCAATACTTCTTTTCTCTACATCTCATCATTTGCTTACTTGGGGCCACGGACGGTCACTTAATTAGATTATCTTTTGTTATCAGAATACTGAGAATGACTTCATCCTTTTAATAATTTAAATACTTCGCAGCTAATGGCTCTAGAAGTGTTGGGAGGATAAATTAAATGTAGAGTATTTAACTTCCGCTCTAGATACGGGGTGGAGGAGGACAGAAAAGGAAACCTGAAGCCTTGTATGGCCTGACAGGAAATCCATAAAGAGATAATTCTCAGCAGCGGGGCATATACTGACACTCGAGCAAACAGGATCAATCCCTCTGGATTTCTGTTTTTCATCCTCTCTCTCCGTTGCCAACAAAACCTAATGATGTCGCGTCACAGGCGACCGGGAAGCAAGGAGATTAAAACAAAAAGGATGCCTGCTGGTTGGGACAATATTGTGTCTTGTCCATGTTTTATCTTTCATGAGGAAGGAAGGAGTGGGGGTGAAGGAGGGTGAGGGGGGTGGTTTCGGCTCAACGTTCGACCTCACAGGCTGCAGACAACATTTCATTAGGCTGTAGCATTTCAGCAAGTCAGCCTTCAAAACAGGTGAGGTGGGGGGTAGCTGGGTGGGTCCGTAGGCCTCACGTAGAGTGGTCTCGGTTTCATCACTGCAGGGGGGGTTCGGGGTTCAGGGACAGCATGGAGGTGACAGGGTAAAAAGAGGAACGATGGTAGCAATATTGAAGATCTACAATGATTATGATGGAGGAATCAGAACAGAATAATGAAGTCAAATGCTATTTTATGATTGCTTTCACACAAAGAAACCTTAGTTCATAATATTAGTATAATGCTGTCCAAGTCTCAGCATGGCAGAGCTGTGAGCTAGGCCATTGGCCAAGTGGAATTCAAACCTCCTACCGATTATCGAGGATTGGCTCAACAATGAGGAAATAGAAACAACTGGCTGCTCACAGCTGGATCTCTTTCTTGTTAAGATGGATTTGTAGAGCTGACGTGTCTGTAAGCAGACTCCTAGCAACAACTGCGCGTGTTCATTCATCGTGGGTTTTTTTGTTGGTGCCGTTTCCCCGTTGTTATCCCTCCTGGATAACTACTCAAATACTAAAAGCTGTATATAAATTACATTTCATCAAACTAATGCAGAGAGGATTCAATTGCGACACATACACTGTAGCATGGGAGTGGGGATGGATGATTAATCTAGTTTGGCTCCAGACCTCTGAATAAATGTCCACATCTATACATTTTCAAAGATTCAATATGTGTTCTCCTTGATGCAAATCGAGTACATTCTGCAAATAGCCAATCTTCTCGCTGAATGTCTCGTTTGCTTATGTAGGTCATATAGAGGCATCAGTATTAAAGTGGCAGTAGGCAGAATCTTTTTGGTATCATTGGACAAAAATTCCACAATAACCTTTCAGCATATTGTAATTCAAGTGTTCTGAGAGAAAACTAGACTTCTGCACCTCCTCATGGCTCTGTTTTCAGGCTTTAGAAAATCTAGCTTTGAGAGACTTTGACCAATCACAGGTCATTTCATTGAGAGAGCGTTCCTATTGGCTGTGCTTGGCGTTCCTTCACCAGATATCACAATGGCGACGGCGTCACAAACTTTCTCATTCTACAGCTAAACCGTGCACTACAAGATGATTCCGAAAACATTTGAGGCGAGAAACAGGCATTAACGTAATATAATATTGATTCATATTTGATCAGTGCTGCCTAGTTTGACCGTTTGGTTGGAGTTTGTGAGTGATTGACAGCCGGCTCTCATAGATGGCAGCTGGACAGCAGACCGTTTTATAAAAATAACTTTTTTTAAATCGTATTTGCTCCAATCTCGCCAACTTCAGCTTTATTAAATAGAGACTGTTTCATAACCAGTTAAAAGTTCCTCATAGTAACTCGAAGGATCTAAATCTTTGTACTACCACTGAAAACAGCCAACATGAAGACAATATTAGACTCAATAATGAAATGAAAACAATTCAATCCGATTACTATAATTCATTTATATGGTATAAGAAGTGTTTTGGTGGTCTGAATGGAAACGTCACTGAGTAATACAATTTGTTCAAAACTAATTCCCTGTCCTGTTGTCGGAAGTAGCATCGAGCTAAACTCCATCCAGACTCCAGCAGCTGTTCAGTGCAAATGAACACAGATCCTCAGCTAGTACTATCAATCTGATTACACTCGCTCCGGCCCAGCTGCCTGCACCCCCTGAGCTGTGGCCAAGACTCCTGCAGAGTCTCTTTTGTGGGCAAAAAAATAGAAAACAAAAACACGACCATTCCTAGAAATCTGTTGTTACGTAACTGCATCCCCAGCAATGGATAATTGGTTGATTTGCCCTCATTCCAATGAGCCACACACATGGTCACACATTTAGGTAGCAATTAAGGCATTTATGCTGTTAATTTATAACCAGATAGAAAATAAAAGTACTTGAAAGCCTCACTAGGTTTTTAACTGGACTTCTTGACAGCGTTGCATCAAGTAGCTATCGTGTTTCTATAATGTACTCGATTTTGCTCCTTCCTTCTGTTGCAAGCAACCAGAGACCGACCTCCTCTCTCCGTCATTAGCCTTGATTAAAGCCACAGTTTGGCTATCAGCCTGCAGCAGTCCACCCAGTTCACACACATTCAAGGATCTCTCCGAAAGAGGACTCTTAAGCAACACACATAGAGGGCTCCAGGGATGACGTATTTTTGTAGGCCAACCAGTAAGTTAGCATCACTCTGGGTTCCCTCGACAAAAAGCCAATTGGATTGTTCCATTGGGTTTTGGATTAGTGCAGAAAATAAGCTCTGTGGCAAACACACGTTTATGATACATACACGTTTTGCTCAGCAAGATAATCTCAACAAATGAACACCACTTTAATGATTCTTGAAGTGTGAATGCAATCGCCAGAAGTAAAAAGCTGGCGTTAGGCTATAAACGAACTACAACATAGTCATATGAGCGCAAGTATACACAACGAGGCTGATGACGTTTAGTAGTCTCATTTAGCCACTTGTTAGCAACCGCCTGTTTTAAGACACATTAAGGGGGGTATTTATTGATGTATTTTATGTTGTAGAACAAAACGTTTAAAATCTCTTATTTCAGGCATCTAATAGGCTTGCAGCGGTAGTCGGTGTTACCGATGTTACACGGTGGTTGGGCACACACCGATTACATCACGTGCCCACCGCCCCCACTGGCCTTTTGCTTGTTTGTTTAAAGAAATAAACCCATTTAGTTCATTTTGGCGTATCAGCGGCGTGTTATCAGTACATAGTCGGACGACGGACGACACAATCTGAAAGTGAAAATGTCTGCTCCGTACGGAGTCTCGAGAGAAAGTTGACAGGCAAGACGATGGCGGAGGATTTGGTGTCAAAACGAAAAGCAAAAGCGCTTATTTGGCCATACTTCGGATTTAAACCCAATGCTATCAGGGAACCAAAACATTAATGAGGTAATCGACGTGCGGAGGACGTAGCGGTCACAGCCGGTGCGCACGGTGCATCGGCACCAGGTGGAAACCTGCGGCCCTACAGTGAAAGCTCTACCGGAGAGGCCAGACACACCGCCATCCGACGGTAAAGATCAGAAGAAGTAAGCGCTCTACATATATTGAGCGTCATCTTTTCTTGTAAAATGTCCCGTGTAATCAGTAACACTGGTGTCGGAAAATTCGAAAAAAAAAACATCGACTTTCAGATGAGGGAGTGTTAAAATGCTAACTCATTTCTGGGTTTTAGGGACTCATTCCTGTGGCGCTCTATTGTGCCAAGCACCTCTCTCCACCACGCTAATGGAAGCAGCATGATCTGTGTTAGCTATCCATGAAGCCCTTGAGCAAAGCGTGGCAGGGTCGGCCTTCATTCAGTGACAACATTACTGAGCAAACAACAAGCCGGAGTGGAAACAACACAGCCGACTCTGCGCCCCAAGAGTGAAACCTCATCAGAGAGACAAAGCTTAAAAGGCTAACTTTTATGGCACCACAACAAATTATTGAATATTTCTACATCTTATCACAGAACAAAAATTCTTCGACTGTAGCAGAGTGATCGACTCGGTCTGACATGCAGTCTAATCCACCCACTCCCCGCTTCCCGTTTTGACACTTGACAGCGTTAAGGTTCACTTACAGAAAGAGAGGAAATGCGTACCGTGTGTCAGCCCGGCCGAGGGAGGTGAGCTTGTCGCTGCTACAGCTTCTTGGTCTGACTAAACCTGGTACGACAAGCCACTGAGCTCAGCCCTGTCTCTCCCACACACACTGACACACACACTAAACACTGAAGGGAGGAGACAAGGCAGAGAGCATGCAAGAGCCTCCCCCTCTCCCTCTCCCTCTCTCTCTCTCTCTGATGAGTGCTCTTTCCTCTTCTTCTTCTCCTACTAGTAATTGTCCTCTGTAAATTTGTTACATCACTGGCGTTTGTTTACTCTTCCTCAGTTTTATCTGGCCTCAAAGCACTCATGATTTCCCCTCTCGCTATCTCCCCATCATCCATCTACTCCTCTCTCTCTCTCTCTCTCTCTCTCGATGAACATCCTATCAGGCATTTTGACTACAATGCAACTCTTTTAAAACATATTTGTCTGACAAACATCATCTGACACCCGCACACCAGCAACACAAGGAAGTGGGTTGTGGCTGTTTATAAAGGGCTGAACTGAAAGCCACAGTCAGAATCTATAGTGTACTGAAGCCGTTATTAGAGCCGGAGCGCACACACAGCTACTGTAACCACGCGGCTCTTCCTCATACTCTTGTTTACCGAGGCCCTTCTGCACCAATAAACCAAAGCGAGAGACCCAATCTCCCGGGCCATCATGGAAAATCACCCCGGAGGACGACGCATGCACAACGCGGCCGCCCTTGTGACCTTATTACGGGTCCAATAATGCAAGCTTTAATACACTCTCCTGTGCTACTGTTTCCATTAACCTGCTTAACAGTTGCCACACAGCACACCACAGAGTGGGGCCAATTTAAAGATACACTGCCATATGTAATTGGACATATGTTGAAGAGCTCGTCATCACTGTAGACGCATAAACCAAAGGTTGTTTGTAGATGCAGCAACGCAATGGATTCTATTTGATTTTAGTCTCCATAAGAGTAAATAGTAGGGTTGGGGGAAAAAATGCATTCACCTATGTATCTCAATGTCATCAACAAACATTTTCACAGCAGAACATTTTTGTCAGTACTGTTCAATTAGGATGAAAAAAGATGAGTGATGGTATGATACTACTTGACTGCTGCGGTTCTCACCAAATTTGCTACCAGATTGCTTAAAATATGGTATTAGAACTCGATAACTCAGTTGGTGTGAAAACTCAACATGTCATATGTTGTTTTGCTCTCTGATCTCACTGGCAAGTCACTTCAAAGCCACCGTCTGCTTTGGCACATTTTTTTTGGTTTGCCAGTAGAATGTGCCTGTTGCCAGGTAAATTCTTTCAAGGATGTGCTGGGCTATTTCTTGGCGACCAGACTACACTCCAGGAAGTGACCAGGCTGGGCCAAGAAATAGTCCTGCGCACAATTCCCCATAAAACAACGATGTTTGGAAAATCAGTGCACCCAAAATGTCAAAAGTTATATTTCATCATTGCACAGGAAAACTAGGATTCTTCTTCCCTGTTTTTGTAATGGCCATTCAATGGCTCATTACAACGATAAACTTACTGTCAATATATAGAATTGCATGGTTACTGTATACTCTGCATGTCACCCAAGTGGAAACTCTATACTCTGCATGTTACCCAAGTGCTTATGACATGCATGTGCAATCCTCGTGCTTGTGCAGGAAGAACATGAGATACGAGCAACAGAGGGACCGGCATCAAAACACTGCTCACTGGTGTTAAAATGGCATCAATTACTACCAAATTTTCAGGAGCTGACAGACAAAGACTGGTTGGATTAGGCAGCTACTAGATGTAAATGAATCGAGCGTGGAGCTGAAAAAGAGTGTGTACATTTTGTCTGTTTTTTTTCAAAGTATTTACAAAGATACAGTAGCTGCTGTTTCAAGTTCTGGAAACCTCATTTCTTTTCTGAAAAGGCCAACAAAAGAACTGTTGTAACGCAGTAGTCTACGCCCAGTCGGCTGAGAGAGATGAACATGATTCACATCATGGGGTTAGATGACATTGCATCTTGACAAAAAAAAAGGGCCTGTTCCCCGCACTGTACAGCGGTGACAAAGGACGCAATCAAAACATCCTTCATGACGGCTTAAAATAGTAGAAACAAACAAACAAACTGCATCCATTACATTCAGAAATGTACGTCTTATTTGCAATGGAACAGTGGCCGTTTTAATGAGACTAAAAAGCTCAGCTGCTGGCAGGAAACTCCTGCTGAGTGTGAGTCAGTCTGTGACTTTGACAATGTTTCCTCAAAGAAGAAGTAATAACAAAAGGACCCAGTAGTGACTGTGGCAGCGGCAAAAAAAAAAAACACTTAACGGTAATTTGGTGTTACATTTTCTTGAGAAAACGCTGCAATCCCGTCATTATTATTCAGTCAAAATGTATTTCAAAGGGCACTTTTTTTAGTGGCTCAAAATGTCCTCTACTTTAGAATGCCAATACAAAACTGCAGAGACCTTTTCAAACTTAACATAAATTTGTAAATGGGCCCCTTTGTATTTCCTGTTGCAATGTTTGTTAATGCAGTAGCTGACAGGAAATAAACTTGAACCAACTTGGTCAAGGGACCCCTTTGAATATGGCCATGACAGTTTTTCCTTGCCAAAATTTAGCGCAAGTTTGGAGCGTTATTTAACCTCCTTCACAACAAGCTAGTATGACATTATCGCGTTAACTTTGACAGCCCTAACTTATTCGTGACATTTTGTTTTACAAAGTTAGGAAAGCAATGTTTAAGTCAGGCCTGGTGTTGCCCTAAACATAAATGATCCCGGTCACTTCCACACAGTGAGGCATACAGCTTATTAATCAAACACTGGTATCAGATCAGTACTCGCTATCGGCCGACACCCAATGCCCAGGTATCGCTATCGGGAATGAAAAAGTCGGATCGGTGAATCCCTACCACCCACCACCTCGACTGTCTCCGTCAGGGATGGACTGAACAAATCTTGGCAGGAGACACTCTACTCAAGTTTCTCCGCTGCACTTTGTCTAAATCCTGAAAATCTGCAACTTCCCCCACATCATCTGATGTTCACTTTGTCAAGTCTTTTTTTAGTTACTGTATATTTTTAAGACTTTCATTTGCAGTTTTTCCGTGTCTGGGGCCAAGCTAAAGCCGTGGAGAATGAGCATGCTTTTCCTGTTTACTTTAACCCATTTACTTTAGTGGTGAGAATGTGTCTCATCAGCCCAGGCTGTCAGCTTGGTTCTGTCAACGGCACCCTGAGTCCGACCCATGATGTGCAGAAGCTGATGGAGCCTCAATTTCTCACTCCCTAAGAGCAGCCTGAAGCCAATTTTCACCTCTGGCTTCTCCCAGCCTCCTGTAGCTTATAATTGCTGTCACATTATGTGGCACGGTATGTCTAAGAACCCTGTCTCTGCCAGTTAGACATTATATTTGAACATCATTAATCAAGATTAATCAATAAAGTCAGTGATATTAGAATTCACATGTTATCATTGCATTTCTGGGACACTGTTGTTTTGCTTAATTAAGCATTTCTATATAGTTTATTCCTGGTCAAAAGCAGGCAAAGATTTGGTGTCCCAATCAAAAAGATAATGCTTTGTCATATTCTGTGCCACTATGACAAATCAATTCTACTAGAGGAACAGATATCAGCTTCTCCACAACAGAAGTCTTCATGCAATGCAGCCACAAGGCATGTTGCATTTCAAGTAAGGGTGTGGTCAGCAGCACCACATAAAAGCCACGACAGCTAAACCACCAGTTTCAGTATAATTATGTGGGCATTCAGTTCATGCCCGTTCTCTTGATGTTGTCAAATGGTATTTTAGGAATTGTAGGAAAGCACTAATAAGAGGTATTGCACAAAAAGTATGCTTCTGTCGATCAATGTAAAAAAGCCACTACTTTGATTCACTGTTGCAAAACAATAAAGCATGAACACTTCCGACAGGGTGAATATGTTTTATAAGTGCTACAGTCGAGGCAAGTTAAAGGAGAGTGGATGCAACTACAAAGTAAGTTACAACTATCCAGCCAATAGTTGTAAAGACTTTACCAAATCTTGTGGCAATCGATCGAGTAAATGTTTAGATATTTAACTGCGAAACCTTTGCGAAACCCATAGAACCCATTTTCATTCACATATCTTGAGGTCAGAGGTCAAGGGACCCCTTTGAAAATGGCCGTGACACACTGCGACTGTCTACAACGCACAGAAACACTTATGTTTTCCTCAAATTTTCAGTTCATATGAAAGTGAAGGGCTTTATCAGGACCGCACTGTAGTGCCACGTCAAAGTAAAAAAAACTGCGTCAAAAGTTCCAAACAGCTATAAAATGAGAAAAAGCGGTGATTCCTCTGACA